>JAVCKT010008954.1:0-21577 GCA_032273925.1 Rhynchotus rufescens | reverse complement strand
ATTTCACATGAATTAGCTACCCTTTCGGGCCTAGCAAATGCTTGCACATGCAAAATGTTTAAATATTACAAGAAAACAACTCATTGCCTTCCCTCTCCTTGCGATTCAGTAGAAACACCTAAGCACAGAAAGGACACGTTGTCCCATCTGGAGCTGCCCATGACGTATTTTTAAAAAGGGAGACCTCAGATGATTCGGTGCCCCGGAGAGCATTTGCAACTGCCTAGTTTCACTATTTCCCTTGAATCAGCAAATTCTGGCCTTCTTATTCTCACTGAGCACTACTAGCCTACTCCTTTAGTAATTCCATTTATGTCAATTAGGTTCCTAATGGACTGAGAAGCTGTCCAAGTGAGAAATGCCCCCCCTTTCTGCCAATATCTTCATTTGTCTGCACACATCTCACACTGAAAAAAGAAGGCTAGGGGAAAGATCTATATCTAAAGCAAGATATCTTGCTTTAGAGCTACTTTTTGAGTATCTTCAACAATGCCCAGGTTAAATTAGCACGTCTGATTCCTAACCTGTGTCCTGACCAGCACATTAGATTGCCCTCTGGCTGCTTCTCCACAAAGATTCTTGCTCTTCCCGACTGTTTTGAGTTTCTATACATCTATATTACATAAATGCCAATGCTGAGCGAAGAAATGACAAGTTCTATAATAAGCACTTAGCAAAGTTCTCAATGGAAGATACGCTTCCTGCCTGACCTTATTATCCTTGAACTAGAACAACAGTGCAATTTAGCAATCAAGAGGGAAAAAAAAGCACGCAGGAAAGAAATTTGACTTAAAGCAAAGATATGCGAGCAAAAGCATTCATCCTTTCTGCCCTTTTAGTAACTGATTGCTTATTTTCTTTGAGCAACTGAGCAATAACTATAAATTGTGCAATTCTAAGGGGCATAGAGAAAATAAACACTGCTTTGGTTTTAGTAGGATGCAAAAGCCACCCCAAGAGCAAATCGCTGAGACGGATCAGTTCCTTATTCCACAGATAGGGAATGAAAAGGATGCATCCTGCACCAGATTCCTTTGAACCGCACTAAAAAAAATTGAGAAAAATGGCAAATGAGAATCTTTGTACTCAAAGAAGTCATCTGCCTCCATGCATCCTTACAGGAACACAAAAAAAGTTTCCTTAAGTGCTGGAGCACAGAGTCACCCTGGTGCTGCAGGTCAGCCTTTGCAGCACTCACTCACTGAGGAGAGGGTGGTGTCAGCTCTAGAGGAGAGATGGAAAGGATCCAGGAACCTTGTTAGCACTGCAGCCATTCAGGACCAAATGTTTGACTTGGGAAGCAGCAAGGAGACCAACTTGGAGCATGCAAAGCATCTCTGTAGGGAAGCAAAGCAGGGATTAGGCAAGAAATCACTTCAGAGTCTGCAAAGAAGAGGTCCTGCTCTGCTTATTCCTCCAGCCGTTCCGGCAAGGTGAAAGCATTTGCATCCGTCGGCACCTGGATTTTGCATCAAGTCTACAAAGCCTGGAAGCACCCACACCACATCACACGGTAGCTCAAACAAGGTGGGCATTCCTTGGAAGTGCAGAGCCACTGCTTGGCAGAAAAAAATAGCTTAAGTGAAAACACTTTATCTTGGAAACACAAGTAACCCTCTGTGTGACCGTGCCAGGCTCTGGCACTCTGGTGCCACACGGGTGTATGCCCGGAAGAACAGGTTTGGTATGTCCACTAATTCCCACTTCCTGCCCTGGGAACTTCACTCCTTACAAGCCAGGTGAAGAGTCCTCCTGGCAGCACATAATGGCTCAAACACAGGCTCATTAAACCACAACTCAACTATCCTTTAAAAACTGAACGCTTTACTTGCCTGAGCCTCATTTCTCTTTTGCAGAGCATTTTCATTGCTGTCCTACATGTTTTTCTGGTGTTTCAGTATCAACAACTACATCTTCCATTAGATTCAGCAGCCAGGGCTGGCACGGAGCTTCCTTGCTCTGCCTTCTCAGCCCTGCACATAGAGAATGCATCATTCCCTTGCTCGCAGTGATCATTTCTCTCACATAACCAAAAAACAACATCAGGTCTTTTCCTTTATTGGGTTAGGCTTCTGTGATATCCTGCTTTGTAAGAGAGAATGCCAAAATTTGGTAAAACACAAATATCAGTAGATCAAAAAAAAAATGCCTCCCTCAGTTTTGAGGCTACTGGTTGCAAACTAACCAGGCTACACACAGTATTTAAAAATATTTAATTGCAGCCAATGCCTCTTTATTTACAGGTTGGTGAATAATCATTGCCAGCTTGATAGATGAGCAATACATCATTTTACTCCAAATATAGGAGTATTTATTAGCTATGATAGGATATCTTATTAGACAGGATGAAGGGAGCCATTTGAGCCTGGAGTTTAAGAGTGGGGATGCAGACGGGAAAGCGGAGGCTGCTCCGGGGTGGGAGCTTGCAGGGCACGGAAGCGGGTTCGGGAAGGGCAGAACTGCCACCTCAGCCATAAAACCTGGGAATTCACAATATGCCACCGATCCCTTTAGCTTCCCTTGCAAATATCCGAACTTGATATTCACCCGCATTTGCTTCCTCTTTCCTGTTAGGCAGCGCAGTGCTGTTTGTTCTGCTACCCCTGATTTTCATATTTGTTCTAAAGTGGCTGACTTCTTGACCATTTTTTTTGATGTTTGAGGAGCCACAAGTTTTTGATATCCCAGATGATGCTTTCAGATAATTCCCCGCTTCCAATACTACCGCCTACATTAAGTTACGTTCCCAAATGCACTTGGCAAAGGGAGACATAGCTGTAAGTTTGGAAAATTATTCCTCTTGATGTAGGGAACATGTGCATGCACATGGGTCCATGCACACATATATTTGTGTGCATAAACCACAGATAAGTAACTGGAGCCATGACCTATTTACATAAGGTAAGTGCAACCAGATCATGATTGAGATACGAGGCGCATACTAGTGTATGTTAAGAGTGTCAGAGGAGCATTTTTCTTTGCCCCTCAGAACTAAATTATTCTACGTGGCAACACAAGCTGTCTGTGTTAAGAAAAAATATATATATTTTTAGATGACTGGCCTTCACGAGTTCATTATCTACCAGCAACAGTTTTCTAACCAGAAAAATCTTTTCAGAATTACAAAAAAGTATATTCATACAGGCCTCTAGGAAGACTGCCTCAGAATTCACTTAACAGTGAAAACTAAGCTCACTTTGGGGGAGATAAGAGGACCTGGTAACAAGTTCTATTACACTCCAGAGAGAACTGAATATAAAAATCATGTCTTAGCAATTTAAGTGAAAGTGTTGCCCTTCTGCACGGCTGAAAGCTTCACACTGTGCTGAGAATAAACTTGCAGACAGCAATGACAGCTGTGGGAACGATGCCACATATTAAAATGTTTAAACTTGCCTCAGAGATGACAAGAGGAGCCGTCACCCAGCAGAGCATCGTTCTACCCAGGTACAGGCCAGCGGCAACACAGAGAAATGCTCTGGAGAGAGACCCTCATGTGAGAGGTAAAACCAGAAAGGTTTTAGCCATAACATACGGGAGAAGGCTTGAAAGGAAAGAACGAATGATTAAACTTCACATTCAGCCAACTCCTTTCATCCAGAAGCCAGGATAAAATGGAAAGTGTCATCAATGGCAACTGAAACGGATCTCTAAAAACTGTGAAAAAAGCAATTTTTAAAGAAAATATGCATCTGGTATCTCCTCCTCCAAGTCCCCCACCACTCAGGAAAGAAAAATACCTCCCGTGGGCCATATTCACTTGCACTTTGCTGCACTGAAGAAGATTCCATAAACATATTAGCATATAGCATGTATAACAAGCTTTCAATTAATTCACTTGAAATCATGAGAAAGACTCTGACTTATGAGAGGCCCAAGATTCCTGCCCACCATCAGTGCTGGAGATTGCAGAGTTTTGGTCAGATTAGAGAACGATGATGGGAAGAAGCCCATTTTGGAGTTCCCATTTTGGATATAACCACTCAGCCAGGCACAAAAGTAGGCAATATGCCTCAAAATCCACAAAATCCCAGATTGGCTGAGGTTGGCAGGGACCTCTAGGGATCATCCAGTCCAAGCCCCTGCTCCAGCAGGGACACCCAGAGCCCGGGGCACCCGGGCACATCCCGGCGGGTTGGGAAGATCTGCAGAGCAGGAGCCTCCGCAGCCTCCCTGGGCAGCCTGGCCAGGGCTGGGCACCCTCACACCAAAGCAGCTCTTCCTCACACGGAGATGGAGCTGCCTGTGCTTCAGCTTATACCCATATTTCTATTTACACCCACTTTCGCCAGTCCCGCTCTACAGAAGCCAACTACCCCTTGAAGCCACAACCGCACGTTTCGGAGGCCGGGGCCTCCAGGAGGCTCCGCGGCCCCCGCCGGGCACGGCGGCGCTCCCGGCACTTACGAGACGTTCCGGCTCGAGGCCCCATCGGCAGAGCGCAAAGGGAGGCCGCTCCAGAGGCAGCTGGGTGCAAAGCAGCTCTGGCGGCGTTTGAGCTGGAGCCGGCCGGGCCCAGAAACCGGGCTGAGGGGGCGTCGGGGCGCACGGGAGCGGAGGCGACGGAGGCGAGAGGAGCAGAGCGGGGCAAAGCGGGACGGGAAAGGAGGAGGCACAGGGAAATGGGAGCAACAAAAGATAAGGAAGGAAAGGGACACATGAAAAAGGAGGAAGGATGGAAGGAAGGGAAGAGAAAAAATGTGAGACATGTAATGTATACCTACATGTAATGTAGACCTGTATACCTGACTTCTGCATTCCTGGCACAAGCAAACACAGTGCTGCCTCCCAAAGACAAAGAGCAGGGCCAAGCATCCTCCCGTGACCACGACACTCTAACACTCTACTACTTCTTAATCACTGAAGATCAAAGAAAGCCAAAAGCCAAAGTCGCCAAGTCTTGGTAATATTAAAAAAAATAATAATGCTCATCTGATTTTGCTGCACTCCATCACCTATTTCTCTTGGCCAGATGTGCATGTCTGCCTTCTCCTGTCCACTTCTTCCCTGATGTCCCTGAGTTAAATGGTCTGGATATCAGATCCGTTACAACTACATTAGGCCGCAGATGGATTGCATCTGTTTATTGATATTCCTTGAACACGAACTAAAATCCAACGCTAGCACTGACTGATAAACCCAAACTAAACCTCCCTGAGAAGGTGTAGCATAAAACTGCAAGTTGCTGTATTGGTAGCCTAAAGATGGTGCTTAGTATGTTGTAGAATCATGAGGAAGTATCCAAGGAATGTGAAGGCCTAGGGAAGAGTTGACCCCGCTCAATCTTGGGAAGTGATCCTGCCTTTCTGACAAACTAAAAAAAGAAAAAAAAAGCTCCAGTATTTGGAAAGAGAGTCCACAGCAAAGCCTGGGCCGAGGCTGTAGCTGACAGCAGTTTGAAGGATGAAGTGGTCTTTTTTATAAAGCAGTTCCTGCTCCCAGCAGCGTGCAAGAGCTCTGCTTGGATGGAGCCCAGGCCGGGGCTCCAGCCTGGCCGCCTCCACGGAAACCGTGAGCCGCTCCTTGGAGCAGCGGGATCGCTCCTCCCGCACACGCCACGCTCCCGCGGGAGGACGTGTGCTGAGCACCCCTCAATCCCTTCGCCTTGGGAAACAGGGGCAGGATTATCCTTTCAATACCTTCTGCCACTGCATAACGTTGCTCTCTGTTACTAACTTTGCACTCCTTTCCCCCTCAAAGTTGTCAATAAAATGACATGATTTCCATATGTGTAAAGAGTAGACTGTGCAAAGAGGAAGGTGAAAAGACCACAGTCAGAAATCCATGCTCCTCATCCTCATCCTTGCTGCGTGCAGGAGACTGGAGCCGCAGGGAAGGGCCTTACCGCAGAGTGGAGTGTCGGCCGGAGCGGGAGACGTTGTTGCCCACTGGCGAGGGTAAATTGCTCCCTCTGTGCAGGTCCTCGATGGACCGGCTCCAAGGCTTGGACTTGTCCACGGAGTTTTCCACGTTGTTCTCCAAACTTTCAAAGTCAAAGCTGAAAGGAAGCACAAGTTCCAAAGCAGGGTTACGCAGGGAGATGTTCATGGGACTCTCCTGCTGCTAAACATCTGCAGGTTTGGACTGCAAGGAGACAGGAGAGAGCACTGCAGCCCCCTTCCCTCCAGCTGCAGCCCCGGGCGGCTCCGCAGCACAAAAGCAGACAGTTTCAGGAGATTAAAACAGCTATCTGCATATTACTGTGTAAAATAAACCCAGTGGCCAGTGTGCTACCTTGAAGGAAGGAGGCGAATGCTTCAAGCTGCCTCCCTTTTATTTGAATAAATCAACACATTGTGCGAGTACTAACTCATCTGCCTCTGTCAATATGGTTACAGGGGCTTGCTGGCTCGAGCTACTCTCCAAGCATATGTAAAATATTACGGTAATCGTTCAAGATTTTCTTTGATTTCTGTCTTGCTGTACTGCTATTTCAAACAAAAATCGCTGTTCCCCTTACAATTTTTGAGGTTATTACTCATGTTTACCACGTTAGAGACAGAAAACCCCAGCAAGCTAACTTGCATACACTCATGTAATTTTAGGAAGAAAGTCTTCACACAAACACATCTTTCTGCTGTGCATAGTTTTTTCCAGTGTTAGCAACATTTCTTAAACATATAATTTTCATTCATTAATTTTATAACAACCCCACCAAAAATCTTGTTTCTGTGCAATGGTATACATACATCTGACTGCATCTTTTCTAAAAATAAAATACCAGCTCTACCCAGCTCGAGTTTCCAACTACAACAGTATCTTTAACCTATCGCTTCTTTTCATACAGTTTTATGTTGTGACCCAGTAGTTTTGGATTAAATTTACCCTCTTCTCTGGTTCCCTTCTAAGGGACATGCATAACAGTGCACCGAGCACCTGGTGCACCTTCTCTGCAAGAAAAGCAGAGTGTCCGACCTTGTCTCCTGCTCCCCAGTCCAGATGGACAGGAGGAGCTTGCTTTGCCTTGCAAGCCCGAGGAGCACCAGCCCTGGCTCACTTACGTGACTGCATACTGTGCGAACGACAGATATTCCACCAGAACATCCAGGCCCTTGTTTTCTTCGTTCAAGAACTCCCTGACCCATCTGTTGGAAAAAAACATGAGACATCAGAGCAAAACCGTGAGCCACCAGAGCCCTGCTGGGTTTGTGCTGCTCCCGGGCCTCTGCCAGCAGCCTGGAGCCCCTTCCCTTGCAGGACAGGGGCGCTCGGTAAAATGCAAAATAATCTGCCATTCACAAAAGCCATTGCTTTCCAAAGGTTTTGAAAACTTCAAATACTTGGTTAGAGTTGAGCATCAGTGCAAGCTGTGCGGCGGGCAGGCGCCTGGGCGGAGGTGCAGGATGTCCCCCGGACAGGGGACGTTCCCGAGGGATGCGCAGGGAGTCGGGCAGGGAGCTGTGGCTCCAGGGCCACCCGCTCTGCCCTCCCTGCCGTGCAGCCATAGATCTTCTACAGTCAGCAGAGTGCAAATTCATTACCTGTGAGTTATTCCAGCCCTCGGGCTTTAAATCTCGTGCTATTTACGTACTAAAATAAACGACCTGGCATTTTTACAGCGTTTATTTTGAAACATGCCTCTCATCCCAGTGAGCAAAACAAACACGGGCGGGCTTTGCGAGCCACTCTTCTCCATGCGGTGCGGCCCAGCCGCGCTGTGCGTGCCCGCAAGCCGCGGCGCTCCTGCATCCAGGAGCATCCCAGGGAGCGCCGCGCGCCGGCGGGAACCCTGCGTGCTCGGCAAGCGGGAAAAACAGAGTGGGAGCGGAGGTGGGCGCTGGGAGCAGCTCCTCGCTGCCCCTCGCCCTGCTCCGGGACGGAGCATTCCGAGGTGCCTCAAACACATCCGCGTGGCGCTCGGGGAGCAGGGAGGCGATGTCGTGTTGGCATCCGTGTCCTCGGGCTGTTCCGAGCAGAGCAGGGTGCAGGGCGCAGGGCACAGGGCGCAGGGCGCAGGGCGAGCGCGCGGGTGCGCGTGCCGGGGAGGCCACCGCCACCGTCTCACCAGGCGCCCAAGGGCCCGCTCAGCTCCCCGCTGCGGCACGACGGCTCCGGCGGCACCGACGGCTCCGGCCCTCCACACCCGGATCCAGTCCGGCAGAGCGTGCATGGAATCTGTGCTTCCCCAAGCTGTCTTCTGGGGAAGCGCGGGCCAAGGATGCGTGCAGGAAAGCCCTGACGCTGCATGGGGTCTTCCTGATCTCTTCCAGCCTCGCCGTGAGTGCTTGGGATGATTAATATCCACTGTTATTCACCGCTTACTAGGCAGTAAGTTGCAGGGTGCACCTGAGAAACCCATGCTGAGCGTGGTGTGGGGACACGGGGCTGGTCCCCACGCAGGGCCAGTTCCTCTGGGAACCACAGAAGTGTGCAGGAGCACACAGAGATTTCCTAAGCAGCAGCGAGGCACACAGGGGCAGTAAGGAAGAATACTGCTGCTGTATTCAGCCTCTAAAATGTCTCTGTTTCCTTGCAATAGGAACAGCTTCCTGTAAAAATGATGCAATTTAGCTGGACACACACTAAGATCACGAAAGAGAACGTTACAGAACCCTTTGCAGCGGACAGGCTAACCCTGAACCATCATCTCTGGGGCTTCTTGCTCTCCTGCTGTTTGAGAGATTATTTTCTCATTCACAACAGTAAAATACAGGTAACATTACTTATAGCCAGGACGCATCATGTTAAAGCACTAGCAGAGCATGTTTTCATACGTACATATTTATAGCAGCAATTCTTTTATCATTCTAGACCCAACGGTTCTCCCTCCTCTTCTGCCCTCCCTGAAGGAGGCAGAAATTCCCTGCAGGAGCCGTGGGCTGCCCTAACATGGAAGGATGAAAGCTGAGGTCTCTACAGACGCCCAGCCAAGCCCTCCAGGCCTTAATGATCCATCCAGTTGGATCACTACTTACCGTGCAAAGCAAAAAGCTCTCAGAGCAACCCAGCAGGAGATGCAAAAAGACCAGAGGTCATCAAGAGTCCTTACCCGATGTGATTTGTTCTTAAGGAAATTTCCAGTTCTCGAAGCACTTGAGTTGATTCTTGGACTCGCCTCCTGAATTTCTGTAATTCAGCAAGAAGACAAAAATAACATTAAGACACGGGTGATGCTATTGAAAATGTCAAACCGTGCAGACTGAGTAAATAAAACATTAAGGTAAATTGAGAACTACTCTAAATCCTGAGGAATGCAACAGCAATAGTCAGACAGTCAACAAAAGCACACTCAGAAAAACAACTTCTGTTCCAAGATACATTTGGAGTTTCCAGCATTAAGAAAATTAAAAGCCTGTGGATAAACATACACTTCTTTACAAAACAAGCTTCAGCATCAACCTCTTTGTAGAGAATTAGAGTACCGAGAGCAGGCTCCCTGCTCTGTCCTACAATTTTGCTTTTGTGACTTCACACTCCCAACGAAAGGCTTTCCAGAATTTCTGTATCATTGCCAGCTTTGTGGCCGCAAGTCAACACTGCAATAACCAAGCGCTACCATCCGCATGCTTTAATGGCCTGTAAGTGCTAAATCACTGCTGCATAATTGGAAGCTAAGAGGAGGCCATGAAGGATGAAAGAAGTAAAACCCCGGGTTGCAACAGGGTCTAGGAAGGATTTGTAAGGAAGATGGTGTTTCCTGATGACTCCATACAGGAGGAGGAAGAGCCACCTGGCACAACGCCCCTATGAAAGGGTGGGAGAGCCCCACGTCACTCCATGGTGCAAGGAGGTCCCGGATGGCAGCAGACCCCCAACGTGCTCAGGGGATGCAGAGAGCCCCGTGCTCGCCGCCGAGCAGCTCCCAGCAGGACAGGCCCGGGAACAGGGATCCCTCCTCTCTGAGCTGCTCCCAGCTGCACCAACACCAGCATCTGCTCTCCCATTTAATGCCCTCTGCGCTCGCAAACAGACCAGAGCTGCCCCATCCCGGCATACCCGGGCTCTCTCCGACTCAGCTGAATCCAGGTGGATACGATATTCTGGAGCAGCGGCTTTGGTAGATTGCTGTTTGTGCACAAGCTCAATGAGAGCAGCAGTGGAGAAACACCACCTTGGTGGGAGTCTTCTCAGAACTGCTGTATTTTATAGCTCCATCATTTGCATTAATTCAGTGGATTTATGGAGTTGCAGATGATAGGAAGTGTGGGATGTGCCCATCACTTGCCCTGTTTTCGCCAGGATTTTGCCGTGCTCTTTAGGAGCACTGGCTCCTCGAGGCAAGGCCAGAACCTCAGTGCAGAAAGCCGTTTGCAGACTGAAGCAGACATCTCATGGTAAACACCCGGTAGGCACAAGGCACTAATAATTTCTCTTTGAAGCAGCTACCTTAGCTGAGGCCAGACACGCAGTTTCGCTGGATCTCTGTTCATTAGCTCAGAGTGCAGAAACACAACGCGTTGTCCCCAGAGTGTCTGCACACCACAGCTCCCAGCAGCAGGAAACCCCCCTCTTCAGAAGGAAAGGCACAGTCGTGCCGCAGCGTGAGGCAGGGGCAGGAGCAGGGTGCCAGGAACAGGCGGCACGTTCCCGGGGCTCGCGGGCACCGCTGCACCCCAGCTCTGAGCCCGCTCTCGGCACCCAATGCACAAAGCAATGACGCAGCTCTGTGACTTCCAGCGCTGCAGAAGCCACCAAACTGCCAATTCGTTCAAAGTGTGTAATTTTAACACTTTAGTTTTCCTGTCTGAGCACTCAGCTCGGATGGAAAGTTGCTGCTTGGCAGGGAGGAGCCCTTCAGGTGCCGGTGGCAACCCTGGGCACACATTCCAGGGCCCCTTTGGAGCGACCTTCCCGGCCACCACGGGGATCCTCACTGGAAACGCGGACACGGCCGCAGTCACAGGGACCATTCTGCAAGGGGAGCCCTCCCTGCAAGGCCCAGCCACGTCCAGGAGCTGTTTGTGGCTCTTCCCGATCCGCAGGCTGAGGAAAGGCTGCGGGCGATGCAGGATGCCACAGAAGACAGGAACTCGGTGCAGTTATTTTTAGGCTCCTTTAGCTTTGCCCTTTGCCATGGGCACCTTGCAGCAGTGCACGGACAAGAAAGGCTTCAATGTGTGCCCACGGAGAGGGCACGGAGCAAAGCCAACCCGGAGCGCACTCCAGGCACCTTCGCAGGGAAGCACAAAGGGCCCTGTTCAGCACTATGGAAACTCTAAGCAGCTACGGGCAGATTTAAAGAACGGTTCCTGCTGGAGCTCCCGCCAAGAGGAGCCCTGTGAGAAGCCCTGACTGGTGCCTCCAAGACACGGGCTAAGGAGGGCAGGCCGACGGCGGCTGCGCCGGGGCCTCCGCGGGACGGGGCCGTGTGCCAGGACGCGCTTGGCCGGCACAAAGGCACCTTGTGCGGCCCCAACGGAGCGGCGCTCCGGGGCAGGAGCTGCCTCGCTCCCCTGCCCTCCGTTCCCTTCTCTTCACGGCTCTCGGAGCTGTGGGCGCTGCAAGGAGCTGCCACGGCAAGCAGCTGAACACCAGAGGTCCAGCGGCTGCACGAAGCGGGATGCTCCTGTGCTGAAACCGGGAGGCCAAAGCTCGGTGGCGAGGCAGCCCAGCCCCAAGCCAGCCCAGGCCGGGGCTCTGCCACACCGGCACGATGCCGTGTCCAGCACCAGGCACCCGGCCGCCTCCGGAGCGCTCGCCGGCACCCCGAGGCCACCAAGGCAGCCCCAGGGCAGGGGCAGCAGCCACGGCAGCCTCGGTGCCACCTCGAGGGCAAGAGGCACCCGTGCACGGAGAAGCAGCACGTGCCGGAGCGTTTCACGCGTCACCGGCAGGTCACTCTACACAGAGCAGTGTTCAGGAGCACAGGGAGGCCCCGCGAGGCAGCTGAACTGCAGCTTACATCTTCACTTGCTAACCCTGCAAACCCTGCCGCGATTCTGAGTGAGCGGCTGCATTAGCGCCTAGACCAGACCGCCGTGCCAGTTTGTTAGACTAGTTACTGAACCCGAAGCTATTAAAGCCATTTGTTCCATTTGCGAGACGCTCCTTTTCTTCGCCGCATCTGCCCTCCTTGCTCACTGAGCTGCAAGCACTTTCCAACCTCTCCCTGCTTCCCGCGGCATTCCCGCCTGTCGGAGCCTCCCCGGAGCCTGTGGCAGGGCTCCGGCTCAGGAGCAGGCGGCACAGCTCCGCTCACCTTCCTCGTCACCGCGGGGTCCAGGTAGCCCTTTAACTTCTGGATATAGGTATGCGGCGGGTTCTTCACTTGAAATCTTTCCTGCAAAGAACATAAGAAAAAAATCAGGTATTTTGAAACGCCTTCTGCATTTACTTACATGTATGCACTTGTATATGTGCATACACACCTATATTTACATAGTACACAAGAATAATATAAATTAATATGTATATACTTACACATATATAATCTGCAAATAGGTATTATACACACAAATGAAACATATCTATGTATCTTTTAATTTTATGAAATGTTGCATACTTATACAGGATGCATAAAGATGTATTTTACATATTCAATCAAAACTCTAAAGTTTAGTTGCACATATAAAACCTGAAATAACAGGGTTCCTGTTAGTTACGAGCACTGATAGAAGAGAGACACGTTACAAGACAGAATGTGTGTCTATGTCTGATGGAAAGATAACACCACAAAAGATGATGCTTTTTTTTATAATTTGGGACAAGCCTAAAAACACTGAATACACTGAATTGTGTCTCCTCTTACGGAAAAAAATAGATTTTTTACTGTTCAGTGAATGCTGGAGCCTGCAAGCAGTATTTGAACCCTACGATACTAAATTGGATGGTAGGACCAAATGGCTGCTACAAACGAGTGTGTGCCCTTCCCTGGCACCAGGACTGCCTGATGCAGGGAATTATCCCGTATTGCTTCCCTGGAAGAGAGCAAGGCAGGAGATTCTTGTGTTCCAGCACCCACTGGCTTCCTGCAGGAGGAGGGAGAGGAGCCTGCCCTTGCAGCACGCTCCGCCTGCAGCCAGAGGCTCCGCTTTAATTCCCAGCCTAACTGCCCCATCACGCAGTGCTGTCATGTCCCCGGCACTGGTGTCACTGGCACATGACACCGCCAGGCTTGTTTATTCTACACAAACACACATTAAACACACGTGGACCCGCTACAACACCCCGCTGCCGGTGCGAGCAGCCAAGCTGGGCGCGAGGCGCAAAGGAATTCTCATCTCAGCTGGACACTCAGGCCTCGCTGAAGGTTTTCCAATGACTAATCCAAAGTCACCGGGAAACTGCGGCTTCCAGAGGGGCACTGAGCAAATCTCTAATCCCGGACTCAGGATCAGCTACGCTCAGGATCTAGCGAGAGAAGTGAGTGACAAACACGCAGTCTAGGCGGTCTGCATTTGGGTGCTGCTTGGCTTCTGCTTGCTCCTGCACCAGACGCATAGCCAGTCTGAAATGTCTTCTATAAAACTGCTGCAAAACACCAATTATTCTAAGAGGAATATGCTGTGTCCAGACCTGTTAAGAGCATTAGCAAAAGTCCTGTTACTATTTGCATCTTGGAGGAATTTGAAGCTATTCTGCCCCTTCCCTCAGGGAAAGATCTCATAGCAATTATCTCCTGACGTTACCGCTTTGTGTTTTATAGCTGACATTTGAAACCTCCATTTATTAGGTCAGGATGCAATTTTGACTACATTATCTCAAAGTTGTTCCATAATGAATAGTAGATTACTGCCCAGTTACCAGAATGTACTGTCTACACACCAAAAATCGTTCCTGTTACTATCTTGCTGCTCTTGGTAAAAAATCTAATTCATCATGAGAGGAAAGGCAAAAAAAAAGAACTAAAAATCAGCCCTGTGGTCCCCCTAAATACAAGATCTACCCTCTGTACAGAACGTTGCTGGTCCAGAGTCCTGCTCAGACTTACATTCCCTTAGGAGCTGCAGACTCAACCTTACGGTGGACAGAAAAAACACCATACTTCACATGCATTAACTCGTTTTAGAAGTTCTTCACACTGCCAGGGGGACAAAAGACAAATGAAAACTTGGCTTTTGCTGTTTTCCCTTGCTGTAAATGAGAATCATTGCAGGCCAGGAAAGCGTTTGCTGGAGGTATGCGAACCTCAGAGACCACAACCACTTTGCCCCACCACAAGGGCTTGCTTTGAGCTCTAGGGATATTACAACATTTGAACACCAACCTCTTTCCCTGCAAACAACTTAAGGTGCAAGTGTTTGCACTGTGCAATTGCGTAACCATGTCCAAATATTGCCATTTACAAAGTAGCTGGGCACAAAACCAGCCAGCTTTGCAAGGAAAGCAAGGGCCAGCTGCACAGCCCGACAGAGGGATCAGCAACTCTGACAGCACCGAGCCAGGCGCCTGACAAAACCCCACGTTAGCTTTCATATTTAGTCCTCTTCTTGGGAGTTCTCTAATGCTGCTGCAGCTCCGCTGTGTTTAGTCTAATCCTCTAGAGAAGCTACTTTATTCTTTGGGAAATATTTCTCTTACTTCATAATCAGGCATCATCAGTTAGAATGACATGAGCTTTTCCTAGCTGCCAGTTTTCATGTCTCTGAGCTTCCAAACGAAACGCTCAACGGCAGTCAGCAAATTCAGCAGTCTACGATGCAGGTATTACATGTTTTCATTCGCTTTCTCAAAAGCTGGCTGTAGTTATGTATTGCACAATAATCTCCGCAGGTAGTTCATTACAAAAAGGAAAACCACTGCCTATGACTGTAGGGATAAGTGCAAATAAGTGCCCACGCAGCTGAGCAGAATTACTTTGGGTTGTTTCGTCCAAATTATGATATTCTGGCTTTGCATCTCCAAGCATTGCTCATGTGCCCACCCACTTGCTGGCTCTCAGTGCCCACCAAGGGAGAAATCAGTGCAAAGGGGTTTCCCTTCTCCAGGAGGAGGCCCGTGGATCGGATTGCCATTGCCAAGGCCACCACGGAGCCCTATTTCCATGCAGCTTGCTTTCCCTTGCCGCTGTAGCAGGCTAAACATCACTGCTTTTTCCTGGTTTTTCCTCTTCTTCACTTCTCCCGATTCATAACTGCTCATCAGGCAAAACCTGCTTTCCAAAGGTAAGTGTTCATGGCACGGGCTTTAATTCCACTTCCCGGGGAGGCTGGGGATTTTCACCCCGCGCACCTCAACATTCCCACTGGGCGCCCGCAGCTCCGCGGAGCAGCAGACGCGGCCGCCCGGCTCCATCCTCACAACTCGCCCACTATCAGCTCCCCTTCCCGCGGGCCCCGCGCGGCCTTGCTGGGACATGACAAAGCTAACAAATCCTGATGGGATCTCCCGGATCCGCGCGGTCTGCGTGACTCACACGGGCACCAACGCTGCAAGCCCGAAACGGGAAACGCTCAGGCTGGAGATGAGCTTCCTCCTTGCCAGCTACCTGGCGAGTAGATTAAGTTAATTTTGAAGAAGAAAAAGTTCTTTCTTACTTTCAAGCGTTCATGAACACAGCTCTGGAGGGTCCCTCTGCGGCTGCAGATGTTATCCTTCCCTAGGCTATTTTGAATGCTCTTTATTTTCGACAGCATCATCTCAAACCAAGATTTCTGTGCTCGGACTCGCTCTTGCGCCAAGCAAGCACAGCAAGCCCAAGCCCCTTCCCTCAGGGAATTCCGCCCACCGAAGTCCCGGCAAACACCCTGCTCGAGCGCCGCGCGTGCTCCGCATGAGCCAGGACATGGACACAAGGCCCACGGCCTTTGGGTGTAAATCTCACGACTTCCCGGCAACCCTCCCCTTCTCCTTAGGTCTCCGAGCTTGTTACCCCCACACATCCTCACACGTCCCAAGGAGAGGGTCCGTCTGAGTCCCTGCCACCCTTTGCCATTAGAGGGCATGGAAGAACCTCCTAAGAGGGTCCCACCTCATCCTCCACCTCTCTGTCCCCTCAAGGGAAGCCCCGGGCCCAGCACACACAACCCCGGGAGGCAGGGACCTGCCGCAAACGGGACCTTGTCCTGTCGGGAGCGCTGCCATTGGGGATGTCGCTGCCACCTCCTCGGCTTGGCTCATTCCCAGCGCTCACCTGCTGGCTGAGCTGCCACGTGGCCCCGTCCTGGCTCCCATCTCCCCTGGGACGAGTGTTTCTCCAAAGGGAGTCTCCAAGCAGGCTCCTCAGGGCCCTTCCCTCCAATCAGCCCCAAAGCCGCTGGCTGGGCAGGGGCAGAGCTGGCCCCTGCGCCGCTCACGGCACGTACTCCAAGGTGGGCAGGGACGAGGGCCGCACGGGCGCCCTGGGACCTACATCATCATCCTCATCATCATCATCAGCAGCAGCAGCAGCAGGGCTGCTCTGGCTCCTCCTGCTTGCCATAGGTTTGTTCCTTGCTCGCTAAACCAGAGGTAAGGAACAGCTTTGACAGGAGCAGCAGCAAGGCTGAGAAGGCTCAAGAAGGTTACAGCCCTCACCGGGGAGTCCTCCAACCCAGCCCAGCAATCCCCCCAGCAGAACGTGCATAATCCCACCCAAGGAAGAAACAAAATTATTATTATTACATTAAGCATGAGATCAGTAGCTCCTGACTTTTGTCAACCCTAGGTCTGTAAATCAGGAGTTCCTTTTGCGGACAAACCCTCTGATGCCCTAACTACTGGCCCTAGCACCCACATGCTAATGCCCCAGCAACAAATTCTCAAATTAGTTCAGACAAATGACCAGGGACTTTTTCACAGGTAATTCTGAAAATACCATTTAAGAGCAATGTCTTTACTTGGACCCTTTTCTTTTTCAGACACAAGCTGCAACTGAGCCCAGGACTATGCCGAGAAGGAGTTAATGTCTTCAAGCTATTTCATTCATTTACATCCTCTGTCCTTCAACAAGCAAAAAAAAAACCTGATGAAAAATGGTGTAACGGGTGATTCCAACACAAAACTGCCGTTCAAATTCTGCTTCCGCATTAATATATCCCTTCTGCACAAAATTTATTCCTGGGAATATTTTTAGCCACATGCCGCAATGATGTGGACAGATACAAATATTTCACAGGCCATGTGCTGCGTTACGGCTCCTCCCCAGCCCTGCCCCGGGCTGCTCTAGTCGAGGGGCTGCACGGCGCCGCGGTGGGAGCTGGGGTGGGTAATGGACACCTTGGCCCTCGGTCCCCAAGCGTGTCCCCGCGACGGCGGGAGCCTGGGGCCAGCTCCTTGGGGCCAGCATCCCCGCCGGGCTGGATCCTGCAGCGCGGCGCCGCTGCAGGATCGCTTCGGAAACCTTACATAGTGCGGTGCTTTAAGACTTCTGCACAGGAAATTCCTGGAAAGAAGTAGGTAATTCTGTGTTCAAGTTTACTTTAAGGCAATTGGATTTCATCACAGGCTCAACTCCTGTAATGGATAAACAGGAAAAGTCCCACAAACCTATTTATTATGATGTTCCTGACCTCATAGCATGACTGCACCTTCTGGGATGCCAAACTCCCATCCCAGGCCCTCTGTGTTTACATTTCAAAGGAACATCCTCCCCTTCTTCCAGTCCTGGATCAGTTATTTTCCTCAGCAACGACTTTGGAAGCGTTTGCTACACTCGATTTCGGCGTTGGCTCCCACACACACTTGTGCACGCTTTGGCTCCTCCGAACGCGCCGCTCCTGTGCATCCGCCCCGGCAGAGGCAGCGCGCTGCTGCGAGCGCTGCGAGGCCTCTGCTCCCCGGCACAGCTTGCACACAGAACACGTCGCAGCCCGTGGTGCTGCTTACGGCTCTTCTCCAGCCTCTGCACATGAGGAGGTAGTTTGGGCTACACCACTATTCATGCTGCACTGAAGGGGACAGCTAATGCCAGCTGGGATAACAGCTGGTGATGTTGGGAAAGCCAAATCCGAGCAGGACGCACCAAGCTCGGAACACCTGGTCACTCTGCCCATGAGGTTGGGAAAACAATGATGATGCTGGGAAGTTCGGGAAAGCCAAATCCAAGCAGGACAGACTCGGAACACTTGGTCACTCTGCCCAGGTCTATGCCACAAAAAATAAGCAGTGTTCATCACTGGGGGAAAATGAAGGGCGAGAATGAAATCCGATGGGAAGGAAATATCACCTTATGGTGGAAAGGGGCAGCAGAGCTACGGGCCTCCACGAGGTGCTACCGACACGGGAGCAGGAGGCCACGGAAGCGGTGCCTGAAGCCAGCGCGGCGCCCTTACCTGGTCGCAGATGAGCTCCCACTTCTTCTCGTTGTCGTACTGCCGCAGCAGCCGGGCCTTGTCGGGCGGCAGGTTCATGGCGTTCTGCGGAGACAGGGAGAGCAAACGTGAGGGCGCGCAGCGGGCTCTGGCGCCGGGGCGCGAGCCAGCCCAGGCGACGGGGCAGCGGGCGGGCGAGTTGTTTTATTGAGTTCCTGCTCACAGGGCAATTCTGAAAAATTCCCTCAAACGCCATCCCTGGCCCTGCAAGACCCAGTGAATCACAGAGCTGCGGTGGGCAAGGCTGAGCCTGGCATCAACCAGCGCGGAGCTGCACGGACGAGGAAGAGGAGGAGGAAGAGGAGGAGGAGGAGGTGACACTGCTTCTCCTTGGGGGAAAGGACGGGGCCTGCCATTCTGCACTGCAGGATTCACCTGCACATGGGCCGTCTCAGAAACCTAGCTTTCCTAAAACAAGATCTTGAAATGCCTTTTTATTTTATATAAACAGCCCCACACGCTTCAGTTGCAGGATGCCAGCCCAGGCAAGCCTATGGGGACCGGGCGCTGCCGGAGCCGGGAGCGGTGCCCGCCGCGATGCCGTGCCCGGGAGCGGCCGCCCCGGAGCCGAGGCTGACGGGCTGCAGTGCAGAGCGGAGCTCGTGGCAAAGGCAGCAGTGGGACCATGCCCATCCCTCGGGATCTCCTCCAGTGTCCACCCCGTGGGGTCTCCTCCGATGCCCATCCCTTGGGGTCCCTCCCCTCAGTGGAGCCTCCATCGGATCCCAGAGTGCAGCCAAGTGAAGCGCCCGGCACGGGCGGCACCCAGAAGCTCCCGGGCTCGATCCCACATTCCCTGCGGACGCTCACAGAGCCGCCGAGCTAATCCTGCCTCCCAAACGGCCTCAGTTCGCTCCCGCAGCCCACAGAATCACAGAATGCTTAAGGTCGGAAGGGACCTCAGAGATCATCTAGTCCAACCCCCAGCTATGCGCTAGCAACCTGCAGCGCCGGGAGGCGATTCCGGAGCCGCCGACATTCCTGCCCCGCACCAGGAGGGTGGAGGATGCGGGAGCTGCAGCCGCGGCCTCCCTCTCCCCACGGCGCAGCGCCCATGGGGAAGGCGACCCACACCCTGAGCTCCTTCCCGGGGAGGCCGCCCCCACCCAGCCCTCCTTCCCCCTGGGAAAGGCATCGGCCACATCCCGCCGGCGCCCCCCGAGCATCCCCGCTCCGGCTGGGATCGCCTGGGCGCCGCTCCCCATCAGATCACAGATGTCCTCCTTGCGGCGGGGCCGTGCCGTCACGTCGGCAGCATTTAGAGGCCGCGATCGTATCTGCCCTCGATCGCTCCTGCAGCCGCTCCCGTCCCCCTTATCAGCTCCTCACTCCGCATACCGCTCCAATGTACTCCGCGGTATTTCTCCCGGGGCTTTTCCAGGCACCGCTCCTTATCTCCGAGGACACAAACACGCTGCAAGGTACCAGTGCAGGAGAGGAGCACAAGCGGCCCCGGCTCCCGCGGCCTCCCCTTCCCGAGGGACCTTCCCTGGTTTCAAACCTGGTTTCAAAGCGCGGCGAGAGCCCTCACCGCGGAGCGCCGTCTGCTAGGGCCGGTTTCCAGGCATATTTTGGCTCCGAAAACACATAACTTCTCTTTTTCCCCGCAAATTCCAAAGTTATTCATGTCTACTGCTGTGTGCCAAATAATATAGGTAAGGTTTCCATTTCTTCTGCTCTGGATCGCCATCATAAAGCTACAATTTATATTAATCACAGTAGCAGATGGAAAACTGGGGGAAATACTAGCAGACTTGTAAAATGCTTAAGAGTTAAAAATAAAATGAAAAGTGTATCAAGGAAATGTACATTTTTTAACCTATGAAACCACGCTGAGCTACATCCCAATTGGCAGGGAGCGCGGCGGCTCCAAGACACGCACCAGAGGCCTCGGGAAGCGCGTTGCACAGCGAGGCTTGGGATGCGCGCCATGCCCGCCCGGCACGCGCATCCCACACTGCTCTCCCTGGAGATGCCGTCCTGCTTTCCCGGGTGATTCCGTCCGGCTCTCCCCGCTGATTCCGTCCTGCTCTCCCCGCTGATTTCACGCTCCTCGCTCCAGCCGTCTCTCCGTGGTGCTCGGAGCAATTCCCTGCCTGCCCTTTCCAGGAGAGGCGGCATTGCATGCGCATCCTCCAGCTCCGGAATTGCTCCCCGTGAACACTGGGCTTCCTTCCCACATTTACATCTCAAATCTCCATAGAAAATCATTTTCTTCACTCTGAGACCCAATTTTTAAAGGACAAAATATGAGAACTTCTGACAAGACCAGCACCGTCCCCACATCTGCTTTGGGCCTGGAGGGGCAAGGCCACCCACTTGTCACCAGAGAGGTGCCCAGCGCTGGTTCCCATCCTTAACACCAGCATTAGAACTGATTGATTAGAACAGCTGAAGAACGATTTACCTATTTAATATTTGGTTTAAAAAGAAGAGAAAACACTCATTACACGCGCGCTTACTTTCCTCAAACACCTCTGGCACTCGTGGCAGTCCTGCCTCAGATAGGGAGAAACACAAAACAATTTATAAAGTTTCAGCAGAGTGCTAAATCCTGAAACACATCTAAAAACTGCTGAAGAGCGCGCCTGCTACACACATGCACGATGACAACACATTATTAGACATTTTTACCTGCCGTGCGCCTGAAGTGACCTAAATGCACGAGCGCCTTCCCCGGCTTGCCAACACGGCGGCGTTTGCACCGGGGCCGTTCGTGCCAGGCTGTCCCATTGAATCCAGCGCAAGGAGCACCACCCGTTCCTGCAGGCAAGCTGGGCAAGCTGCAGACCCGTGTTTTGTGTAAAGGAGGGAGGCAGATTCCCGGGAAGAGAGAAGGCCCTATGGTGCTGCCCCTGCTCGCTGCTCCGGCCGTGTCACTAACGGTGACATTCCCAGGCGCGGAGCACGGAGCTGGCGGGATCCACCGTGATTCACCCACCGGAGCGAGAGCTGTGGTCCTGCGCTGCAGTTCCTGGAATCTGGTTCCTTCCCTGGTGCAGGGGGGATGCCCACGTCCACAGGCATCGCTGCGGTTCTTCCCAAGAGGAATTGCACCCTCAAGCCTGGTACCTGCTCTGGATATGGGAGCAGCAATTCCTTTGGGAGACAGCAGGAAAATGTGACGCAGGAAAAGCGTCCAGTGCCTCTTACGGAGGTATCAGCAGCACACAGACCTTGCTGAAAGGGGGGTCCTGGGGAGCAGGCACGGCAGCCTGGACCGCTCGGAAGCCCAGACTGAGGAGGACGGGAGACCCTGGGTGTCCCCACACTGGAAAGGGTGGCGTTTATTAACTAAAATTAACTAGAGTATCCTCATGCTGCCGCAGCTGATGCCTATATTCCCAAGACCTGACTCCAAGGCAGGAGTTCTCTCCGCCCAGCTCATTCCCGATTTGCAGGATTAG
>JAVCKT010008951.1:0-15785 GCA_032273925.1 Rhynchotus rufescens | reverse complement strand
AAACAAAGCAATCTGTGTCTACATCCCTGAGAAAATTCTATTTCATCATGTGTTAACTCCTTCATATTCTGATGTGATGACACCTTTCTGTGTCAGCAAAACAACGCCAGAGCTCCAGCAGATTCCCGGCAGGGCTGGCTGCGGGAAGCAATTGCTCCCAGCCGCTCTCCGGACTCAGCAGGCTGCCAGTCTGCAATATCTCCACGCGCCTTTCCAAGAGCAATAATTTGCCATCATGCCCAGAGGGGAGTGAAGCAAGAGCAAAACTCACTGGCTTTTAGACCTGTGTTTTCACACCTGGGACATTTTCGCAGTCATGCTCCAAAGTGGACAGCAGCTGAGCTACGTTATCCCTATGTGAGCCAAGGGAGCATGGAAAGGGATCTCCAGTCTGCCCATACTATTAAATCCATTTTGCCCTTGCAACAGCAGCCTGCACAGCTCAGGGCAGTTTGAGACAAAGTTTTCAGCTGCTACAGAAAAGAACTACTTGAACTGGAAGCAATGTTTAGGTAGAAAGTTGAAGCGGGTCCTCTCGGTATCAAGAGGATCTGGACGTCCCACCTCTCTGCAGGTCCTGGCAGTGTCACCCCAGAGCACTCTGCTTTTGCTGTCACTGCAGTCCCCCTCCACGGTCTGAGAAGAGCTTTCTGCTGAGCGTGGCACTGCTTTCGCCACATGCTTTTCAGATGTTTCAGATACAACATTTCGTTGCGCTTGTCCATCACTATTATTAGGTAACTGTGTTAAGCTTCTACCTGCGCTTTATCTTTTGGTCTTGGAAATCTCATGGGTAGGGCTTGTTTTTCACATTGCCTAGAATAACAAATCCCTACCCTCGATTTGGGTCCCTAACATTAATAAGGAATAACTAAAGTGTTTACCTCAGACTGGATTAATCACATTAGGCCAATGCTGAGAGAGTGCTGAATACTTACGCCTTGATTTATGTTTTCCCCTGTGGTGTCGGGTGACATCAGATGATGCTCTCAGTAAGCACCAGGAATTTGCACCAGGCCAACGCGAGAAGCAGGAAGGGCAGCACACCCTGCGTGACTGGGGGCTGAGTTTGCTTTTCGCATAGGCGAAGGCCTAGCTGGGCTCACGTGCCAGCTCTTCCGAGGTGCTGAGCAATGAGAAGTCCCACGGAGCGGCCCTTTCGGATGGGCTGCACTGAAGTTGCAGGTACTCAGCATCTTTCAGCATTTGCTTCTTTAAGCAAAAGCACTAGTCAAATTCCTACAGAGTTCTGACAAGGAGTGTGGGTGACAGGAAAGGGGTAAGATACTCTTGGTAGTGTTTTCCTTTAATAGGACACTGCAGTTATGCTGATTATGTTGGTAAAAATAGGTAGTCTAGGGGCTTGAAACACCATGAAGCCCACACATTCTGCTCAGCTTACACCCACTGATCTCCTTGACCTTCATGTATGGGACTGCGACCCATCTTACCAAACTTTAGTCACTCTTAAGTGAGACGTTCAGTCAAGCAGATTGTATTCAGCCCTTTTGAGGGCACTACCAGAGGGTGCTTTGCCTCATCCTAAAAGATCTGTCTATGGACAGATTGCCTTATGGAGATACCTGTTTCTAACTTTTGACTCTAAGGTTCTTGGTGACCAGGTTAGACTAGATCTGATTTTAAAATAATTACACATAGAAGATCTTAATTTTGAAAAGCATCGAGGAAAGGTGAAGAAACTTAACTCTTCTTCAATTTGCTTTTTGTTTGGGGCATTTTTTTTCTTTTTTTTTTGACTTCCATTTAGGTAGGGCCTGGAGAAGCCATGGTTGTAATGGCCTTCTCTAAGGTTGTATCACCCCAGCTTGCAAGGGAATGGGAGAAATAAAGAGAAACAAGGGCTGAACTAGTTGGTTCCCCCAGGGCTGTAGATCACCCAGTAGTGTATTTTATCTGAATGCTGCATGAGTAAAACAATCCCAATTTTGTCTAATTAGTCAGAACACAAAAATGGTTGCTGGCTTTAGGCTTTAGGCTGACCATAAGAGGATAGATTATGCCTTTCTTGGCAACGCAAAAGCAACTTTCTCAAATTCTTTTTCAACTTTTTTTAGACAACCATAGTGAATTTGTACCAGCTGAAAACTTTTGGTCACCTCAGGATGTTATTTTTGAGTTAGTACTGAGCTCTCTAAAATTGTGTTTACCATCTTGTGGAATCACAGTCTCCAATTTGAGCTAATGAGAGAGGCCTAGATTTACACTGAAATGAGTGAAAAGAGAACACATGTGACTTACTAGGAATCAATGAGCCTGGGAAAGGAATTTATTTCTTACAACAATTGCTCATGGTGACTCTAGCTGGTTACAAACAGCCCTTTCATGCACCTGCATAAATGTTTTCCCGAGCTGTGCTAACCAAAGGCAGATCCTGCCGCTTGGCACCCCGTCCCTCCGTGGCTCACCGTCCATCCGCACTGCTGCAGCTGTTGGCAGCACTGTGCTCACGATGGCAATGCTGCTGGAATGACATCAGTTGTTTTGTTTTGTTTTGTTTTGAGGTGAAGGAAGATATTTTTAACCTGGACCATTTGGGCGCCGATGCCAACACAGCCCCACAAACAGCTGCCTCAGCACAACCGCGACGCGTGGGGTGGCATCGGGGCAGGAACAAGAAGCAGCTCCCTTTGGCAAGAACCTCCTAAACCACCTCTGCTGCCAGAGAGAGAAAGGCAAGGGTGCCTTGGAAGCACCACCCACTTCTCTCATGCCTCCTTTGATCCAGTGGGAAAGCAAGAGTGTAAATTTGGAGGAAATCGGAGCTTCTTGCTCCCAAGGTTTCTGTAGCCTCAGAAAATGAGTGAGAAATTATGGTTACTTCTGATATTTTAGCTACCTTGCTCAGAAACAACTCGCAGCCCTGACAAGAGCAAACATTATTAAAAAATGCTAGCTGGTCGCAAAGCCCTCACAGAACCTGTAGGCTATGTTTGCCTGCCACAAATGTCAAGCGTTACACTCCTGGCACTCAGTACTTCCAGGCAGCGGAAACAAAGGGAGCACAACAGGTTATTTTTAAATAGTTTAAACTTTAGTTTTGTTTTCATATTTTTATGCAGTCTAGCTCCTTTAGCATAACACCTGGCAGCTGTCACATCTATCACAACACTACTGCTTCAGGCTAAGAGGCAGCTTATTTTACATGGATCTTTTCTTTCTATTAGTGGGAGCCGACAGAGTATCCTCTGAAATAATTGCTAAGATTCCCTGCCACTAAAAACATACAGTGAAAGACAAAATAACACAAACAGACAAACTCCATCAATCATAGTCCTAGCTGTGTGCGACTCTGAAGAGTGGCCATAATGAATTTTATATGTCCACTAGGAACAAATGTCTTTCTTTAATAGACTTGCATCATATTACAGTTAGCATTAGGTGGCTAATGGCTAATACAATGTCTCTTTACTTAATGGTCTTTGAGACCAAGTTCAGGGAAAAACTCGCTGAGCTTATTTTGGTTGCAGAATCTCTGCATCTCCCACAAGACACCAATGTCCAGACATGTGAATTAGTGGTGGAAACAGTTCTAGAGACTGGTTTAACAGAGTGACTTGTTTCTGATGAGTGTTTGAGACAAACTAAATGCATTTCTCCTTTTTATATAATTAATCTTTTTCATAACCGATATAAAATGCCAATGATAAGACATCCTTTTAATACTAGAGCTATTATTGCATCTTAAAAACATGTGAATGCTATAGCTGCAGCATCAAAACGGTCTTTCCTGAGTTTATCCACACACCATTCTCTGACCCTCTCATAACTGAGTTTTTGAGGACCTCCTCATCAATGAACCATCTACCATTTCTGCTCCTTTCCCAGCCCTACTGGAGAAGTGCCCAGTGAAGAAAAGGATCATCCTGAGAGACTGTAGGAGTAAGCAGTCAGTGCTGGTCACAAGTATCAGTAAGTTCCTTGCTTCACAGAATCAGTAGGTACAACTTAAGGTGAACAAGTGAAGTAAAGACCTTCCAAGTACTCCTCTGTGGTAGTGACCCATCCAATCCATGTCAAAGAAATACTCCTATTGACCTCTAGAGACATAACAAATCTAGTAGTAGCTTAACATCAGTATGCCAGTATGCACATAGTCTTTCCATTGAGTAAGAGTGTTGTAAATTAGAGCCTTTTCTTTCTCCTCAACTGATATTTTTGCAAGTCCAGCACATGAGAGACAGCGCCAGCTCAGGCTGTGACTCACCCTGGAGCTCCATTCACTGGATCAGATAACGGCGCCGCGGAGCTGCGAGGCGCGCGCTGCCCTTCGGAGGCTGCAGCACTGCGTACGCCTGCACTGTGAGTGATGGACTTGCTGTAAGCAAGCCAGCGGTGATGGACGTGAGCTGTGGACCCATCACACGCTCACACGGTGACGGTCAGAAATACCCTGACGGGAGGAAACGCTGGGACGTCAGCTAAGCAACAGGTCGCTGTTCTTTAAAGCCACCGTGTAACAGGAAGAGAGTCCACGCCACAGTTAAAGCTCCCTTTTCACCTCACTGCCTGTTGCCCCTTTTTCCTCTGTGCTTATTTTCCCATGACTTCCGTCACCTGAATCGTCTCTTTCTGGTGACCACAGCAATCAAAGCGGGTAGCCAAGGGATGACTCTGCTCCAATAATAACACTTTGCTCAGCGAGCAGCACCGTGGCTTCCTGGCCGGGCGCCTGGGGTATCGTGTCTCACATCATCATCTATCTCCATGCGTGAGCAAGGCTGGCCTGTCCACACACTACTCAGCCGACCTATGTGCAAGTATTACATCAGGATGGGCTTCCTGCTGCCCGTCTCGCATGGTTCCCACGTGAAGCCTGGAGAAGTGGTGATAAATGCTGCTCTTAACGGTGCCAATTCAACCGCAACTCTTGACCCACTGACGAACAAGTGGCACCAAAGCCAAGCTTGGAACTGACCTGCCTCTGGGCTGACACCATAAAAAAAGCCCAAACTTATTTTATATAATTAAATGATAAAATTACATTTAAATAAGAAAGCAAATGTATTAAAAAATATATATGCCAGATACCAAAAAGCTTGTTGCACTGATAGGGAAAAAGAATAGCTATGTTTCCTCAATAAATCATTTTACAATAGATTAAGTCAGGCAGAAACTCTTCCAACCTGAAAAAATGCCACGTTCTTGGTGCAGAAGTGCTGAGTCCCAAGTGCTTTAGGAGCTTGGGCCTATATTTTGATCTGCACCTTCAGTGGGCGAGACAGACTTGGGCAGATGTGTCAGAGAGACAGAGAGAACAATGAGAAATTTGGACCACTTGAAGGATGGTGGGATCCTTCTTCTCTACTCAATGGAAAGAAAAGTCCTCTGACAACTTTGTCAGACTCTGTAGCAGGGTTTGAATAGAGCGGAACTCTTTGGCTGCTAACCTTGGGCTAACAGGTGCTTGAATTAGCTATCCCTCTCTTAAGCTTCATCAGCTAAAGATTACTGTAAATATGTCTGGAAGGTATATCACCTGTAAAGGGATTTAAGGTTGAATTACTGCTGTATTTCCCACGTCTCTCTGTGTTTTTGTGTTTGTTTTTCTTCCTTTCCTTTTCTTTTGAATGTAAATGTACCCATTCAACTCCAATTTAAGTCTCAGACAGGCACTGAAACAACTCATGGTGCTCTTCATTCCTGCCCCCAATCCCTCAGTAGTCAGGAATGCCTAGAAGTGGCAGGATTCAGTTTTCAAACAGGAAGACTCAGCTCTAATTAACTGCTAATTACCGCCAGGGGATTTCAATATGGTTAGTCAGGTAGGTTGGTATTTTAAGTATTGATCCATCTCTCACTGTTGCAGCATACAAGCCCTGCTCTAAGTAGAAGAGTCTATAGCTCCACAGAAAGTCTGAAATGTCTCAAGGCAGTAGGAAGACAACTTAAACCAAATATTCCACCACCAAGCAGGTGGCTTGTGTTGTTGTGACATAGATCTACCATAGCCTGATGTAAAACAGCAACAGTTCTTCCCTGTCTAAGAAATACTCTTTATTTACATGCTATTTCCCTTTGAGAATGTCTTAACAGAGAGTGGAAGGAGAAATGTTTTCAGAAGGAGGTTTCATGCGGGCACAGTTCAGTATTTCAATGAGCTATTTTCAGAAAGACAAGATCTAGGTAAGCCTGGCTTTGTACTAACTTGAACAAGAGAAATAATTTTGTCCCCACTGTTACTGCTGAAGTCCGATTATTGCTAGCAACGGCCTGAAATTGAAACATATATAAATCAGATGGCATCTGTGACTCACCAGACAAATCACAGACCAGACTATTTGAGGTAAAACTTCAGGTGAAATATTTGCCACTCATATTAATTATGTGAAACTGTTGTCTGAAAGCCCATCTTAATGCATTGCCCTCACGACTCGTCATCGCTGCCTCTGAATCACGCAGATAATTCTCAGAAGCAAGGGAAAGAGAGGTGTTAAAAGAGGAGCAATCAAGACTTTCCTGATTTTCTCTGCATGTATTTGCTAAACTGAGGAAAAAAAAATCTCACCTTAAGCACAAAGTCGAGATGCGAAATGGAAATTTACAAGCAGAAATTGCCACCAACTAAATTACAGCCCAAATGGCCTCAGATCTGAACTTCATAACTGAGCCCCAGCTCAGTAAGACAAATGAGAGAGAAGCCAAAGCAGAAGTTTCAAATGTCTGCCTGAGAGTTTGCACCAAAATTTCCCCATTTTTCAGCTACAGAATGCACAATCTCTCAAAAGTGAAATTTAAGTGAGATTTGGGAAAAAGCTTCAAAGAGAATTTAACTGTGATTTGTATTCTGATTCATGGGCCTTCTATAAAAGGCTAAACATCACTCAGGATAGGTGACCCATTTTTCAGTCAGTCAAATCCCATAGACTTTTTAACAGCACAGACTAGTTTTCTACCTGAGATATAATACGAGCATATTCAGATCCAGACAGGAGATAACAAGCTGAATTCTCTGTGCTCTTGGATCTTTCAGTAACACTGAATATAACCGCCCAAGGGAGAAGAGAGTTTTGGGAGCAGAAACCAGCTTCTGAGGGGAGTTCAGCTAGGGCTCTGTTTGCTGCTGATATCAACAAATTTTCTGTCCCCTTCTGACAGCAAATTGCGGTTGGCCTGTGTTGAGTTGGCCAGAGAGAAGGCCCTTGCTTAGTGTGAATTCCCCCAAATTCTGCCTTGCAAAGTCTCTGCTCTCAGGCAAGCAGTCCTTGCCCTGGCAGCAGTAGCAGTCTGACTTAGCTGAGCAAGCCTGGCAAGACTGAGTTTCCAAATTATATAAGATAAAGGAGTTTATCACTTGTATATCACTACAACACTTGTGCAATAATTCCAGAGAAGCACTGAGCTAAAATGTAGACCTGCACCTTTACAGAGTGACAGAAAAGCAGAAGTACATGAGCAAGAAACACAGTTTGATCTCTCTCAGGTTTATTTTTGGTTTAAATAATCTTATTTTGTCCATGCTGCCTGCATATTGACATGACAACCAATTGGCTAAATCTTAGACCTCTCTGACATATGACTTAATGTCGTTCCATGGTAAAATATATGAAGGATCACCAGCTGAAATGGAGGTACTCAGCAGCAGGGCAAAGACAGCTACAATACCTGAATACAGAAAGGAATGTCCCTATGGTAATTCTGGCAGGTGGCATAAGGTTGCAAACAAGTAATAGAAAATTTAAAAACTGATGAAACAAGATTAACATAGGCCACTCCATTAGTATTTCTCTTTCTAAGCAGCTCAGCCCTGATTATATTTTATACCCTCATGGAATTAAAGTACTGTACTTACTGGCAGCAGAGGGAAATTAGATCAGAATAGTGTCTGTGGATGATTAACTTGCATTTCTTTTCAAGCTTGAGGTATGCGTTTGGTTCCTCTGGAACTAGAGACAGCCACGCCGTGATGCATGCTGCCAAAGGACTTGGGAGACAGAATATAGGCTCCCGTACTTCATTTTAGACTAAATAAACTGGGTAACCAGAGACTCCTGTGCATTTGAGATGTTTCATAAACTCACAAATCCTCATCATGTCCCTGCATAAGAGATACTGCCTACAAAAACCTGATTAAGGCAAAAATGAACATTTTTTTTTCTCCAACTATCAACTGCAGTCTGTATATTAGCCGGACTTACAGAATTTGAAGAGACACAGGGCATTTGGGGACCTGTGCTTTTTTCAGTGATAACACAAGAGGGTTTTATTATAAAGTATCCATGATTATTACTGCTGTGTTTTGGGGTTCCTCTATTACAAAATACAAGATAAGGTGTTTCTGAGCATAAAGATATTTTTCAGCACTACACATTCCTGGAAAGTGGCTTTACTGTTCTTCATGTGCTCTGCTGTGCCTAGTTATCAGAGATCTGCACAAGTGAATTCAATGGCACAATTTAGGCCCAGCTTTTCAAGTTTAGTTGCCTAAAGCTAGACAGCAAGAAGAGCTTACATAACTGGCTAGACAGTCAGGAGTATTGAGCATTTGCTCTATTACAAGTGACAGATTTTAAGCACTCCTGAAGTCTAATCTTACTACTAGGGATGACTCAATGCCTATTTAGAAATCAGATTCAGAGAAGCCTGAAGGTCCACAAACTCCTTCAGGTGAACAAGCCCAATGGTTAGATGACACCAGCATTTACAAAATGCGTACACCACTCTGCCTACAGTCCCACAGCTATTGGGAGCCACTGGGAGCATCCTTCAGGTCTAATGAGCATGCAGACAGGTTCCTGAGTCCTGATCTGCCCAGCAGGTGGGCTTTTTGGGTATAATCCCTTTGGGGATTCAAGAAGTACCCCTTCTCTTTCCTATCACACTTGGGTGTTCCTGGAGATCACACACAAAAAGACTTCTTAAGACTTTGCAAACGCTTCCTTCACCTCCTTTAATCCTTCACTTTCCCTCTATAACTCATCACAGAGAGTGTCTCTAAGCTTCTTGGTTTTGTTTCAAACTCCAAGATCTGTTTCTCCCATGCCCTGGAAAGGTCTCATTGTTACTGTCCATGTCATCCTCTGCTAAAGCATCACTTCAAACGAAGGTATTCCCAAGGGCAGTAAGGCAACTCACTATCCCTGTTCCCTGTGTTCCAATCATTCGCTCCTGGTTGTCACCCACAGAGGTTCAGATTCACTCAAAAACATCTTTAACATACTTTAAGTCTCTTAATTGAGGCACCTCGATTAAATGTGGTATCACCCAGACTCCAGATACAGAATGTCAAGCGCAAGACAGTGACTGACAGTGGGTTGTCTCCCTCCCTGGAGGTACCTTGTCCTCTGTGAACCACAGAACCAGCCTACAGTGGCCATACTTCTAACTTCAGCATGTCCTTTAAGTGGGATGTGGAAATTCCTATTTTGCTCATGCTGAAACACCTGGTGTCAGCCTTTCTTACACTTTCTTACAGGACGTGTCGCCACTGACAGTCACATCCATAGGAAAAATTGCCCTGCATTGATACCACTCCTTATAGCAAAGCAAAGTTTATCTTAATAAGTTATATAAGTTTTTCTTAATAAGTTATATAAATTTATCTTAATAAATTTATCTTAGTTCTGGGGGGGTTAATAGGTAGAAGTGATCTCTTACTGCTGCTGAATAACAAGAAATCCATATTAGAATCTCCTATTTAAGTAACCTGAAAATAAGACATATTATGTCCCTTTTATGCTAACGGTCATATGTGTATTTCTATTATTATAAATTATTACTGTTATTTATTTTGAGGAATTCTGTTACATGACTTGTAGGGGCTTGTGACACAAAAAAGGCAAGGGGCAGCGACTTGATATTTCACACGGAGGACAAGGACATAAGCTGGCTAAGCAGCCAGCTCACCACATATGGAGGGCAAAATCATTTCTATTCAAGAACAGTCTCTGACCAAAATGTCTTTTCTCCCTCACCTCCTCTCTCTTTCATGATTAAATAAATCATAAAGCTGTCACTAGAGGCTGCGTACAAGGGGGCTGCAAATGAGAGCTTTCTGCATTTGTCTATTTTTAATTTCAAAAGGTATTTTGAATTAAAAGAGAAAGAGAGGGGAAAAAAAAGAGCATAATGCCATTCTCATGTCTGATTTCCCATGCGTACAAATAAGCTCTGTGTCCTCCTGTAATAATATAATAAATTTTCAAAAACAAGCACTAATAAATGAGAATTAAACTATGCTCTGTAAATTTAATTGAGATTCACAGTGTCCGATTCTTTTCAAATTCAAATTACTACCAGACAGTGCATCTTTTTGCATAACTTATGCAGATAAGCAAAAGTGACAGCTTCTTCCCATCTTTTTTTCTCTTTTTTTCCTTTCTTTCTTTCTCTCTTTTTCTCTTTTTCTTTCTTTCATTCTTTCTTTGAAATGGAGCACTATACTTCAGTCACAGTGCTGGAATTTTGGGATGTAAAAGCTGAATGATAGTTCAGCATTTTCCTCAGAGACACCACATCACAGTGCACGGTGCTTAGAGAGCAGAGCAGAAAAATGACCAAGGAAAAATAAGCATTTTTCTTTTGAATGATAGACAAAAATTGATTTTCTTCTGTCATTAGAGCAAATGCTCAAGGGTAACTACTGCTGCTTTGTGTCAGAGGGCTTTGGTCGTCAGTAAATAGGATGCAGAGCTCCATTAAATTAAGGGATTTAGGGGTGCCAGAGCCCCCACGCTCGTGCTGCTCCAGCGCGGAGCACAGGGGCAGCGGGGGGAGCCCCGCCAGGGCAGCCCGAGCATTTCTCACAACTCAAACGCCCCTTTTGGCATTTTCTGACTCAAATGTCAGGGGGCTCCCTCCGTGCTGGCTCTGTGCGATGCCGCCGTCGGCAGGGCCGGCTCAGGCTCAGCCGGCAGTGCTGCTGGAAAACTAGGACACAGCGGCGGCCCAGGAGAAAAAGGCTCCACTTTGCTCCGGCGGAGAGAGCGGCTCCCATGCAGGATCCTTCCTTGGGTGGTGCACGGAGCCCTGCCGGGAGCAATCCCAACCGGAGACTCCCGATCTCTGCCAGGCACCCCTAAAGCAACTGCAAAGCCTGAGGCTTTGGCTTTCCAACAGCCAGGGCTTTTCACCTCACTGCCCTGGGAGGCTCCGTCAGCACAGGGGTGAGGAAACTGCTCATTTACAAGCTTTTCTGGCCCATTTAAACTGTTTTCTTTCTGCCAGTGTCATCCTTCAGCCTCTGCAGAGAGGATTTTCCCCTGATACATAAGCCCTCTGATGGCAATCATTACTGTCCACGTTTGCCTTCCCCACTTGTTGGACTGAACAGGCTCGGTTGGACGGATGACCACGAATTTGCTGGTCATCTGAACAGCAACTGAAATAGCAGCCCATGCATTTGAGGAAATAAATCTCTCTCTTTTCTTTTTATAACCCCGGAGATGCAATGTTTAACCATGCAGGATCAAGCTGAAGGGTGGCATTTTGAAGGTGCGAGGGAGAAATGCTTTAGGCAGATTGCTTTGTGAACTAGCGTGATGGTTTTTGGATGGCATAAAAGGAAAATTTCCTTTAAAATCACATAGTAACATCACTAGAGACACTACTTGTACTGTTAGTTAATGGTAAAATAAAACATTTCCTACCCATGAAAGTACAAATCATGTATTGAACCAGATTCCAAAGATGATGTAGTATGATAAGAAATGCCAAAAGTGATATGCAGAATGCTAACCCCTGTGAGAAAATAAGAAGAATGCTTCACCAACGTTGTCATAAAATGAACCACAGTCAACACTAAGTTTACTGAAAAAGTTCTTTTTCCAAAGCACTTTTCCTTTTTTTTTCTTATTTTTTTTTTAAATTGGAGTAAGGCAGTAAAAACAGGGGTATAAGGAACACCAGTCATATATATATATTTTTTAATAAGTAAGTATGGCACTTGAGACTGAGTTGGATAAAAAAACAACATGCATAAAAAACACATACTGGAAAATGATGCCGCATTCTAGAGGCCACTTAGTGACCTGGACTCTGTAGCACATTCCTGCTCAGATCCGTGACACTCTGGCTGCGGCATCAACCTGCTTCCTTTCCTCACCGGGGCACTCTGGTTCTTCTGCTCCTCCAGCACATTTCCACCCTCTGCTCCCTCTGCTCCTCCTATCCCTTCGCCTCTCTCCAGCCCTGTCCTCACTTGTGGCTCCCACTTTGGATTCCTCCTGTCCCTGGAACCACGTCCTCCTCAGCTCATTCCTGCTCCCAAAATGTCAATTGAAACCCATCACCCACACAGGCACAAGACAACGGGAAGCAGTATCTTTCCCACTTGACTATTTTAACTCCCTATACTCGATTATGCAGAAAGCTGGGCTCCAGACTATTTCTCTGACCTGCCTGAAAATCATCGCAATAGTTTTACAGAAACTTGGTCATATTGAGTATTAGTTTTGCTGTTTTACCTGTTACTGATAAATTAGGACCCAAAGCTGCTTAATACAGCTAGAAAAACTCCCAGGTTGTGGCACATAAAACCTTTTATGTAGTGGAAGTGTTATGAAAAAACTGCAGTGGCAAATTTCACCTCGAATTTACCCATTTTTCATACCTTTTTTTTGTAATATACTTAAAGGTAATATTTAAATAAACCTTTCTCTCTCTCTTTTTTTTTTTTTTTATTCCATTATTGTACCCAGTCAAACCTGACTGCTGACAATTGAGAGTCAAATTTTGCCTCACTAAGACTGAAGTCAATGAGAATCCTTAATCCACATTCAAGTGCCACTGAATATACGTGCCCTTTTTATCATATCTGCAGGAAATCCTTCTTCACCTTTTTGCCCTCTGTGTCATGTTAGTTTATTGTAAATAATACCTGAACTGCCAACTGCAACTTTTAAGGAAAAGGCACTAAATATTTGATCCCCATTTGTGCTTTTCCACATGCACACGCACATTCTCCTCCTCCTTCGCACATCCAGGTAATTGCTTTGTTAAAGGATACAGCGGAAAACTGATATCTACAAATCTGGAGAGTCTAATTCAGTGAGTGCTGCTGTGGGCTACCTGTCACTCACTAGTGCAGGAGCAGGGGGAAGTGTCCCAAGAAGCCTTGGAGGGAACCCTTTGCAGCAGACCTGCACGCAGGAAAACTCACCCTGCTTCCTGAGCAGCAAAAACAGGGCAAAAACTGACCTGGCCGCTGCAGTGTGCCCATGGAAAAGCTGCCCTCCCCGTGCAGCTGTGCAAGGCAAAGCTGCCTCGCTGCTGGGGCAGAACCAGATGTGAGGCACCCGAGATCGCAACCAGCCAGGGCCTCATGCGTGGCCTTGGCCTGCTACCAACACGTGCAAGGGGCAGAGCAGTCATCAGCCTCCCTGGCAGCTCAGCTGGGTAGCGGCCCATGCGAGTTAGGTGCACTGGCAGCTAAGCTAAGCTCAGCACAAGCAATGGCCCAGGAGTCACGCTGAGGTCGAGCATCTCCTGATCATTTGCAAAGCCAGAAAGCTCAATGCGACGCCAACTTAAGCCAATATTCTTATTATTCTTGAACATGCAGAGGAAAGCTGACCCGCATCCTCCCTAGCGGCTGCTGTTCCCACCCTGCGGCACATCCCAGCCCCTGGCACTGACCTGGGACGCTGCCTCCGTGCTGTGACCTTCCTTACCACTCCCCGCTGCGCTCTCCTTCGCGGCTGCCGCCACCGCCGGGGCTTCGGCCTTCGGGGCACTCGTTTCTGGAGGAGCAGCAGGCCCTACTCTCCCCAGCCCGCTCACGGGCGCCGAGCTCGGACTGCTTGACTGCCGCGACTGAGCCTTATACCAGGTAGGGTAAAACAAGGGATCGGTGGTGTCTGCTGCGGATGACACGGGACTGTCAGACTCTGCAGCCTCCTGAGGGCCACTTGGTGCCATAACCTCGTCCTTCATCGGGACCGATAAAGAGAAGAAGAAGCAGAGGGCACCACGTTACCTTCCTGCGGAAGCCACTTTTTTCTGCATGCCACGTTTGTTAGATCTCACTGCAAGAAATGTATTTGCTCTAATGGAGGGTCCGAAAAAAGTATAATCAAAGCGCAGAGTAAAGGCATCTATCATTTCAATAACACAAGCACAAAAAGAGAAAATAAGTTGCTGACAAAGAGAAGGATAGAATTAGCTGGGAAGGGGACACAGAGTGAGGAAGGAGTGAGAAAGTCATCCCTTAATTCATTTATACACTTTGGCCCTCCTTGTAATCTCAGGGGAGCTGGCTGAGCCCTGCTACAGTAAAATCTGGCTCAGGAGGGAAATGAAGGTTTTGCCTAGTAACTGTCCAATAAGGGGACAAGGCTGCCCAGCAAATTAGAGATTGTTACTTACTTGATTTCAGCTCATACACAGATAAACACCCAGTTCAGTCCTAAGAATATAATAAACCCTGCAAAAGAGACTCAGGAACTGAGGTGTAGGTACCAGGCCGGGGAAAACCTTTGAACGGCTTGCTGGGTTTTGGAATAAATGAACAAGACATCTGCCAATGAGCCTGTCAAGGAGCTCCTGACAGTCACAGTAAGGAGCTGCCCACCAGCCTTGCTCTCAGCGTGGCCCCCCAAGCTGCAGGCTGCCAGGAGGAGAAGCAGCCGGCAGCAGGGCACTTCTCTGCTTGCATCGCGCTCCCAGGGCTCCCCACTGCTGCGTTTCCATTTTCCCTTCCCTGCACCAGAAGGCAAAACCTGCACCGTGAGCCTCCCATGTGCTGTATTCCCCCTCGTGCTGGTCTGGCCAACTCGCAGTGGCATTTTGTGACTGTGGTAGCAGCACGCGGTCCCTATTCCGGGTGAGCCCAGAGGTGCCATTCCCTTAGGCAGGCTTAGTTATGTCTGCATCCTGCTTATGCTAAAAACTACAGCAGCTCTGCTGCTCAGGTTAGTTAAAACCAGTACAAATCTCCCAAATGACAAACTTTGGTTAAATCAATAAAAACTCATTTAAGAGCATCTTCACACAACCCATGAGGTGCAAAGCCATGTACGATGTTAAACCAAAGCAAGAATGAGCCTAGCCTATTCATTTTGCTATGTGCTATGTAGGGAGCTTACTACAGTCAAAGACTTATTACTTGTTTTCTTTTTTTCATATTGGCTTCTTCAAATATTGTAACAGCATCCTTTATCCACTTGGCAGCTTCACCCCAGTGAAGATGCATACGAGGGCAACAGGCTCAGTTAGTTGTATCTACGGGCAGCTGGAGTAGCCTAAGGTTCTTTTATGCATCTTAGACTATGTGGCAATTACTGTTTCATGCTCCTGGCATTCCTTAAGGGGAAAAGAAAAAAAAAAAAAGTGTTCTTCTAAATTATTAAGAGATCAGAGGCCCCAAATCTGTTTGCTGCTAGGTTCTAACAATGGTAGGTTTAAGGCAGTTTCCTCTTCTGTTTCGTGTGTGGTCTCCTAGATGATATCCCTAAGGACAACCAGACCAGAAGGAGGAAAACGCTGTTTGCAGAAAGCAGATCAGAAGTGCGATCTAAAAATGGGTGGTGGAAGGCTCGCTGAACCCAGCAGGGATGCCAAACTCTCTTAGCATAAATATTTTAACAACCATCTAATTTATAACAGTTAGTCCGAGTTAAATCACATGATACACAGCAAGCAGAACATCCACTGCAATGTGTTTAAATCTCCAATTAAATCTCTTTTATTTATATCTTATGCATCCCATATATATATATATGTGTGTGTATGTGTATTTATGTAGCAGTGTGATTTTTCATAGAATCATAGAATCATAGAATGCCCAAGGTTGGAAGGGACCTCAGAGGTCATCGAGTCCAACCCCCCTG
>JAVCKT010008950.1:0-19377 GCA_032273925.1 Rhynchotus rufescens | reverse complement strand
GTGGAAATGGTTTTATTAGAAATGTACCCAGGCAAAAAAAAAAAAGAAAAAGCAAAGCTCTGTAAAGCCTGTGTGGTTCTATCACACACCCAGCATTCAGTCCAAGGCTCTGCAAATGTCCCTGGAATTCACAAACTTTTTAAGGAAATAGAGGCTGGTGTTTTGGTATTCTATCAGAACAAGGTGAAACGTCGATTGTGCGTTGTTTGAACACATGGGCATGCACAAAATAGAAGCTGCATTTTAAGCTGAGCTTTATTTAAGTGTTTAGATTTCTTTGAAATCCAAACGAAGTGTGGGAGGTGGAAGTGTGCAGTTCTTTAATCCTTATGGATCAGAATTTCATAAAATACTGAGTGAATTGGAGCAAAACGAAGCAGCTGAGCTTTACTAGCCTGCTTGCCTGCCTGCTAGAAAGCTAAATCAGTTATAAGTGACTCCTCATCACTGGCAATAAACTCATTGCACTGGTTTATGCATAAGGGCTCTGTTCCCAAGATAGACTCTGGTATGTGGGCTACAGTCAAGTCTGGTTTTAGAGGAGAACTGTTCCAAAAGAAGCTGAAGGTCTGTCTTCAGGTCTGTGATTTTGCAAAAGCCTAGATTTAAGCTAGGCTTTTTTTTACTGCTCGCATGTCACCGCACTTTTCTAATGACCACTGCTTGCTGCCTCAGTTGAATAAGTCTCCTAGATTAACCAGGAAAAAGCAAACCCCTCCACCCTTGCTTCTTTTTCATTTTATAATTAGCTGCTGCTTCTCCAGAATTGCTCTTTTATCATTATGTTTTTCTCTTGCCTGGATGTGCCCAGTACCTTAAAATTAAAGTGGTGTAGCTCCATAGAGTTCCCAATCCGAGATCACATGCTGCTAACTCACGCTCATTAGAGCGGTCCCACTGCCATGAATTGGGCTCTTTCACACGGGGTCTGCTTCCTTTGTGAAGTTTAGTAGGTTCTGACCTTACACGCCTTAAAAAATCAGCAAAGTGGTCTCTGACTCACCAGTAATAGTTTAATTACTAATGTATGATGAATCTCCAAAAAAAAAAAAAAAAGATGCAAATATGTTTATATAACAATCAGAAAACTTTTGTTCCCAAAGGGAAAGAACAATTGCACTTGCAACATCATTCGTGTTTTGACCTGAAGGAGCCCTATGTGCTGTGCCAAAATGTAATAACTAAAGGGACATGGTCCACAAAAAAAAACCCTGTATTAATTGAATTTTCTTACCTGTCTTACTTGGCAACGTAATAGAGCATTCAAGATGAAGGGATTTTAAGAACAAGTTTGCTTTGCACCACTTAGGTTCTCAAGTCTCTCTCTAATGCTCAGTATGAACTGTAATATTTGACTTTTTTTGGTTGCGCCTCTAGTTTGTGCCCGATCGCTCCCCGCTTCTGTGCTCTGTATGCTCTGAATTTAAACATCTGCTTCGCTTCAGTTGTATCCCCCGCTGTTGCTCCTTGCTTGCTCCTGCTATGCGCACGCTCACATAGTGCTGGCGTGAATATGTGAGGAAAGCAAATGCAAAGCCAGCACCACCGATAAATGCTGATCCTTTTCAAGCGTCCGAGCCTCTCATGAGGTCTGTGATGCAGAGGCTGTTAAGCAAGACAGGCCACGATTTGTCTGCTCTCTTTGCAAGCGGCCAGAGCAAGCATCTGCAATTACTGTGTGAAAACAGCCGCTGGTGAGAATTGCAAATCAATACATGCAATGTGCTTGGTATACTTTTATTTTAATGAATCTCTGCTCTACACGGCATTTGGAGTTTCTTAACCGCCCTGCTAGATCCCTAATATCAAGGCAAAGTACAAAGGGAGGGAGCTGCCTCCTCCAGAGCTGGAGTCGTGGCCAGATGCTCCAAATAACCCCACAAATTTCGCTGATTTATTCCTTGGCGTTTCTCCTGGATGGCTGGTGGTGCCAGTAATTCACCTGAAATCACAGGGCACTTGTCAGCCAGGTGGTTGTGAGGGCATTGCAAGGGTTCTACATGAAATAAAGGGAGAAAAAGCATGAAATCATGTAATGCTGAGTCCCAGGCGAGGTCTGTCCCTCCTGTTGGTCTCAGAGATGGACAGACAGGGGGAAAGATGCATTAACATGCAGCTCGCCCCAAGCAGACAGGCCTGGTCCAGATGCTGGCACCCTTCCGTGCCGGCTTAGCCGTGACTTAGGACCATGGAACTGACTTTGACCCATCACATTTGTGCAGAGGGCACCACCCGGCCGAGCTGACACAGCCACGGGGCTTCTGGCTTGGAGCTGGCCTGCATCTGGTCCACTCCACGTGCAGCGGGAGGAATGTGCACCCATCTGCACTCGGGACCCGTTGCAGCTCAGGGAGCAGAGCGAGGTTAAGGCTGAAGCAATCCTTCTTCGAGGAATGACGCCTGGGGCAAGGCCTGTCTGATCCAGAAGATTTGATGTTCTCAACTCAAAGAAAAGCTTCTCTGCTTCAAAGGCATGGCTTTCTCCTGCTCAGAGGGGTTAGAACAAAAAGATCTCGTGTTCTCACACGGTCGGTCACAGGTCGGGAGGCTGCGAAGAGTCCACTTTGTCCAGGAACTATTTGTAATTTCGGAGATGGGGGGAAACATCCAAAAACCAAAATGCCAGAAGCAAAATGACAGGATGTGTAGAGTCAGCTTGAGTATGGATATACTTGAGAAAGTCATGGCTTGCTCATAACAATCGCTCAAAGTGAATTAGATTAATGCTCAAAATCAGTTACTGCTTAGGAATCATCCATTCCTCTGTAACCACTGCAGTGAAGAGATGCTTAATGAGAAGCATTAAATATGCTCCTCTCATAAGATTTAGAAGAGCCCTATGAAACAAACACTACAAATGTTTAGGTTGTGTAAATATTTGGTCAGGCCAAAAGTCAGCTGAAAGCACCCTGCCTGTGCCAGGCCGGTCAGTCCAACGGGGCTGGCAATTAGCAGGCATTCTAATTAGCAGCCTAATGACCTCCAGAGAAACACATGTCCCCTGTAAAAATTTACTTCAGACTGGTTTAGCCACTTTTCACAGTTTGGTAGGACCGACTGGCTGACCTGCATTAAGCTGGACTTTTAGGGGAATGAGTTTTAGCCATCACAGATGGGCAGCCAGCTGGGAGAGGCTCCCAGGACAGGTCCTCGCTGCTGGGGGATAAAGGTTCCTTCTCTCGGAGGGATGGATAGTGTTAGCCTGTTAGCCTGTGTGTTAGCCTGTTCCAATGTTTTTCTTTAATCTTGCAGGCTTGATCTGTAATTTGGAGTAACTCGTTTGCTGGTTGTTTTTTTTCTAGTGCTCAGTAATTGCTTGGCCTCCATCCAGTTGATGTTCCTCATACACAAATAGCAAAGTGTGCTTTTCTTTATTAGGGCTTTTATTATATATTAAAATATGCTCTATTAAAATATAGAGCATACCCTCTCTTCATTTCACTTAAGGAATACTGTATATTTTAAGGGCCGGGGTTCTATGATGCCTCCAAAGTTTCAATGGTGAATTTAGAAGAGATTGCATGCAACGTAGGGGATGTTTTCTGGAGTACAGGCTGATTCTATGGATGTGATCAAATCTGGCAGCCTAGTGTGCCATGAGAACAGCTGCCGTGGGGCTCGGTGCCTTGGGATATGCGCAGACACGAAGCTTGAGAAATCCTTGCTCCTGGAAGGATCGGAGAGCACGCCGTGCTCTTGGCTGCTCCTTGAAGAACAGCATCACCTCCCCGCACATAGTGGTTGTCCTCGCTCTAGGAGCAGCGTTATTCCTGAGGTCAGCTGGCAGCAGCCTGAGCAGATCTGGAGATAAATATCCCAAATGTAATAGCCTGAGTGTGCTCTGTAGCAGACCCAGCCTCCTGCTGTGGCCAGATTTCTTGGGAAAATGGGTTTTTGGGGAGGTGGTTAGAGGATCCATGGCATGGGGAGAGCACTGAGCACATCACTGTGAAATCCTCCTGCTCTCCTTGCAGGAGAGGTGCGCTCCCAGGAAGCACAATGCCGTATTTTCCTGAAATTCAGCCAGTTTCTCTGCAACACTCTGTTTCTAATGTACAAACACACATCCAGGTGCATCTCTCTGTCATAAACCTTGCTTAATTACTGCCTAATTTCCTGAGCAGGTGATGCCACCTGGAGAACAGAGCCACTGGGGAGAGTCACTTGCCTAGAACTGCATGTGCACACAAAGGAGAACCTGCTAAAATCATACAAAATTAGACTATACACTTCATGCTTTGGATAACATAATATTTTCTAGGGCGAGTTTGAAGCAAAGTGACAGCTTTAGCCTTTACTCTGGAAGTGAGTTTAAACACTGAGATGTGTGAGTACAAGAACCTGAACAGAAGAAATTGGATAAGCTGTTAAAGATGTCTCACAGGAGATAGGCTGGCAAGGATCTAGCTGATTTAACACCTAGAAAGTATGAGACGCCGTAAGTTAAGCATGACAGATAATTAATTTCCATCTTCTTTAATCCAAAGGAAAATGATTTTCCTTCCTTTTTCTCTTTTCTGGCTGTGATTGAAAGTAGCTCCATTTTTCAATTCAAGTGAAACCTTTCAGTCCTGCTTGTTTATAAAGCACTTCATGCCCCAGTGCAGCACTTTGTAGTAAATGGAATTAATTCTTCTGTATACTCCTGAACTGTGGGAGACCCTCAGTTAATGGCACTGGTGGTTAAACCCACTTGCCTTCCTTCAACATGGTCTAACACTACTGGTCTAATAGGGTGTAGAATGTGCAGGAGGCTGTCAAAACTCAAAATTACACTTTAAAAAAATGTTTTATCTGCTCACCACCATAGTCTTTCCTTCATAACACATTAAGCATATGACTCTGCTCCAGCTCCTGCCTTCTAGCGTGGTGGGAGAGAGAGACAAATTCTGCAAGTGAACCTGGTTGTTCCAAGAGAAGGTTCTCAGGATGTGGACTAGAGACTATGAAGTAGCACAGACCTAATTTTCAAAGTAAGTGCTGGGAATCAGCTCACCTTGGTTCTCTGCTTTACTCTGCTGTTGACTCATTGCATGATCACAGACAAGTCGCTTCACCTTGGTGCAGGAGCTGGCCAGAAGGTGCCTCCAAGGGGAAAGGGCTGTCTCACACCTTCCTGGTAATGGCCTGTCTGCTTGCCGTTTCATCCGTGTTCAGCTGTGGTGTGGTTATAGCTTTGATGTTTAGAAGAGGAAGAAGGTAGGACGGATTGATAGTCTGTGTTACAATAACCAAATATGCAACAACAGGCTTAAAATTATTAAAAAAAAAAGAAAAAAAAGTGTAACTGATTATGGCATTAGTTAAACAGAAAGGAAACTACTGGTGGTTCACACCTCATCAGCACAGAGAATATTTATGGGGCTCCTACAAGGGTTCAAGATTCATTTTATACTTGGCTGAGTTCTTTAGGCCATAAATATTTCCTCTTCTGAATGAAGTCTTTTTATAGCGGCATCATTAAAACCCTTTTAGAGCTTGTAATGCATTAAGTACCACAGTACCAAAGGAGAGCTAGGAGGGGAAAAAAGCACTGAAGCCACTGGGCTTTCCTCCTGTCTGTGCTGTCTTTCTCAGAACTTCTGCTGAATGCGTGACCCCTGCTGTAAATTCCCATCTGCTTTCTCTTTCCTTCCTTATAGGACTCATGCTTCATGGTCAACCATGGATAGACCTGTCGGTGAGAGTGAGCTTGGCTTGGGGACCCCATTATTTTGCTGAGATGCCTGCAGAAGGACAGTGTTTTGCACAGACGTATACTTGAATTCCACACCACTCTGATCCCAAGAGGTTTTGCCCCACAAGGGTGTTGATCCCAGGGAGCCTTCAGGTTCCACATGTTTGAGGTTTCTTTAGCAATTCACCTGTCTTGTTGAGGTAATAGCTATAATCCCCTAAAAATCTGGCCTGAGATTTTAAACTCCAAAACCAGGATGCTGTCCCTGTAATAATTCCTTCCTACGGAGCTGTCAATCCAACGTGTAGGCTGGCGCCCGCCCGCAGTGCAGCCACGGGACACTCCGTGCACCACCACTTTCCAGCATTATCTTCTTTAATCCTAATCCCCTGCGTACTTCTGCCTACAGCTTTCTAAAACCAAGCCCATACCTTCCTCCTTAGTTTTCTGATACAGATAAGCCACAGCATAAACCAAGCCCATACCTTCCTCCTTAGTTTTCTGATACAGATAAGCCACAGCATCTGTTTACTGACCCAGTGGTACCCCCTGACGTTCCTCTCCTGGCCCCTGCATTGGAATGAGTCATGAAAATGCTACTCGTTTCGTCTTGATTAGGCATTTCAAAAAGGCTTGGAAAATGAGATGCTGCCTGTCTGAGAGGGTCTCAAACTGCATGGCTCAGTTAGCTGTAGGGATTAAAAACCACCTGGAGGGTTTGCTTTTTTTTTTCCTTTTTTTTTTTCTTTTTTGATCTGTGAAAATTTAAATTCAGCAGCCAGTGTTTCCTCTGCAATGGAGGATAAAATTACCACTTCTGGACTCCAAGGAAGAATGTGCTCTCCCTGAATTCCTTACTGTGCTTTTAGCTATTAGTGATGAACAGTGTCTGCCTTCATCTCTCGCTCCATCCCTGCACTACCTGATTCTGTGTGTACGGTAGGCGATGCAGGCACACCACGTATTGATAACATGGGCCAGCACCCCCAACAAAGCCAATATATTCCAGATGCTTCTAGCTGTGCAGAACTGTAGCTGCTCGAGTTGAAACTCCCCATCCAGAGTGTCTGCTTCATTCTGATTAATTTGTTTTAAATTTCATAAAATGACTCAGCTTTTTTATGACCAAGATGAAGGAAATGGTTGTTGAATGCTGATCTTAATGCTTACTGAGTTACAGCAGCGTTTTTTTCCTTCTTATGAGAGAAATTCTACCACCCACGTGCTTTGGTCTTGAAATTCATCATGTCTTGGATGTGTCCTCTGAAGTCATGCAGGCCTGTGCCGAGAGCCTCTACAAAACACTGGCTGAAATCGCAATCTCTTTTGTTATTGCCTCTTGTTATAAACTGTTTTCTGGATAATTTGTTTTCCAGGGTCCTGTCTTCCCTCCCACCATCCAAACCAAACTTCTCCCCACTGACCCCATCTCCTCTTCCTTTCCCAATCTGCTTGGGGTCACCCCAAAATCTCACTCTCCCTTCTCTGTTTGGAAGGAGTGCATCCTTACGAGCTCTGTCTTTGACCCTGAACTCATGAGAGAACATCTCTGTGTTGTCAGACATACCTTTTGTCCTCACATACCTTTTGTCCTCCCCAGGGTCAGCAAACACAGTATGAACAATTGTGCTTTGAGCATCTCCAAGCTCCTCCTCTGGAACTGGCCACCAAAACTAAGAGCAGAGATTGCCTTTCCTTCTTCCTCAGTACCCTTCCTTACTACTAGCTTCACTGCTTAATGGCATCTGTGTCTTTCTAGGTGTGTGTGCTGCATTCCTGGGAAGAGGAGTAACAGTGACATTTGTTTAGTACTAATTTCTGTGGTGTCAGAAATGGCATCCCCTCAGCGTGGAGAAGATTTGAGCCCTGATCTCCTGGGAAATACTCAGCTAAGTAGGTTTCTTAGGGTAAAAAATTGTTGACTGATTTTTTTGATCTACTTTCTTGACAGGCAGATCAGGTAGAAGATCTTTTTTGACATGAAGAAAAACAGGGCTTTGATGCTGGGTAAGGAAATATTTTGCCCTTATTTTGCACTTAATATAATTTAAAATTGGCAACAAAGGGCTTGATGCTGGAAAGCAGAGGCATTCACATCTGCCACCGAAACTGTAGGGAGCTTTCTCTGAGTGCAGCCCAGAAAGTCAGGTGCATTTACTTTCACTGCTATGAGATCTTCCACCAAAGCTCCGCTTTTAAAGCATTTGGTTCCCCAGCAGGATTTCCCGCTCTGGTTTCCATCAGATTAATTGTCTCAATAGCTGGAGTGGTTGGAAAGTTTTATTGGCTAAGTCCATATAGAAATATGCAGCAAAAATGATACCTTTAATATGCCCATGTGTTTCTGCATAGTCTAATGGTGCTCCTAGCTGCTACACCTACTTTACTCTACTCTATTCAGGCATTATTTAACACATTAATTAAGGATTAATTAATTAATTAAGTGGTTTCATGTTGCTGTGAGTTTGTGCCTTTCCCTTGATAATCTTCTCATAGTCATTTTTCAAATTTTATTTTTGCTTTTGCAAATGTTGACATGTAGTTGAATATCAGATTTCTCTAAACTCAGGACAGACATTTGAGATACTGTGCTGGAAAAAAAGAGATTTTGGGTTGTGTCATTCTGTCACATTCCTAGCCTTGTTGCAAAGCCTGGAATTTAGGATTAAGTTACTCTCCAGCGTGCAGTAGTCCTGATTGTGGAATGCATTTTAGAGACTTCAGCTGAGAATGGTTGTCTTTTCTTGGCTCCTGCACAGTCCAATTAAGATTTCAATGGAAAAATGTAAAGTATATCCCTTCTTTAGCTAAAGCTGTAGTAACTGTATAACTTTACTTTCCTTGTGGCCAAACAGCCAAGCAGTGGCTCACGAGATCCATGGAATCGTGCCCACTTTGTCAAGCTTTGGAAATCTTGAGAGGAAAGTCAGCATTAGCCTTGAGTGGATAGTTGGCTGGTTTAACACCATGAACCTCCGTTGGGTTCTGCAAGAATAGTTTGGCTGGCTACAGACCAATTATAAGAGGAAATAAAGAGAGCAGAATAAAGGAGGACAGTAAAGCCCTATATACTGCACTGCAGTAGAGAGGAATATTAGCTGTCAGAATAAGCCAGGCTTTATTACGTTTTTTCCTCAATTCCTAATATTTTCCTTCCATTGCACAAGAGTTTGCATTCCTGCCCTGCTATATATATAGATCCTATATAATCCCGATTCCTTTTCATTGATTCTTTCACTGCTGAGTTGAAAGCAAAAGGCTTTGGCCAGGTGGTTTGTGGGCATTGCTGGAAAGCTGTTGGAGCCTGGTGCTCTTGGCCCAGGGGGATTCAATCCCCGCTCAGCACAAAATATCTGCAGGATCTGCCCAGCTCCAGGATTCAAAGGGGACTCTGAACGAGGGGGCCTTGGGTATCACAGAGCAGCCCAGCTTGGATGAGGACCATGTTGCAGCTCTGCTCTCGTTCACGTCTTAGAGCACAAATCTCTCTGCTGCCTCTGCAATGTGAGCTGCAGTCTCATGTTTCCTCAGTAGTTAGGAGGCATTCCTAGTTTTTCCTCAGCAAAACCAGGAGCCCCTGGTTTTATTCCCCATCTTGTGCGTGGAATAAGGCGCCGAGGCAGTGGAAAAGTGCAGGCCAGGCTTGCCAGGCAGGGGCATCTCAGGGCATGGAGCACAGAAGGTCTCACTGAAGCACTTTGTTTGAGCTCCTTCACTCCATTAACTCCGGAATGCCAAGTGGAAGGGAAACAGAGCAAGCTTCAGTGCAGCTCTTATTGCTTTAGGTTTTAAGCGCACGGCAGCGGATGCGTGAGCTATCTCGTACCCTGTTCTCCTGCTGGTGCTTGCTCAAAAAGGAACATACCCGCATTGAGAGAGATAATCATGCTTTGTGTAAAGCCTTTTCTGAAGTTTACAAACCAATCTCTCCTGAAGGCTGACCAATTTGCTGACTCAGACCTCTATAAAGGAGCATATTCAGTTTCTGATGTAACCTGCTGCTCTGCTTTTAGCTGTAGCTTTAACCACAGAAATCTCAGGGAAAAAAATGCTATTTGGTTTTTTTTCCCTATTTTTTTTCAGTGACACTGGCTGCACTGTTAGTTGGAAAGAAGGTTGGGGAAAACACACAACTGTGCTTTCTTCCTTAGCTGAGAGATGCATTTGAATCCTTGTTGGCTTTGCTGAAATCACATTATTGCTGAGAACATTTGTAGAACAGAATCAGCTTTTTTTCCTCTCCCACCCACAGCAAGCTTGAGAGAAGGTCGGACAGAGAAGGTGTTTCCATGGATTATTTTAGCAACATTAAAAAGAGCAGAGCCTATCTCAGTCCAACCATCTGGAAATAGAGCAACTGCTTAAAAAGTGCCAGTGTCGACCTCCATCAATATATAGATTGGGTTGTGGTCAGACTGTTTAACTTTTTCAGCAGTCCTAACACTGCAAGTTAAATGTGAGCCTGGCCATGCCCAGAACCCAGTCACTCAGCCCAAGTATTTGCACCTACACGGGAGGTTACCTTGTAGGTCATGGTGATGCCTCCTCCGTGGTTGATATCTGCAAGGAGAGTCTAAGACATTACCAGCAGACCTTTGATCTAAGCTGGGCTGCAAGACTTGCTCTATTTGCCCTGAACTACCTGGGGTAGGAGTCCCGGGAGCACATCCCGTGTCCATCCCACCCCCTGTGAGCTAGGGAATGTGCAAACACTGCAACCAAGTGCATGCTTGAAAGATTTCTGCATAAAAGAGAGGAACCAGCTGTCTGGACTTCCTCGGAGATGGCTCAGAGCCTTGGAATGTGCTTTTGCTCCATAATTGAAACAAAATCTTTACTCCGTAATTGAAACAAACCTGATTTGGGGACTTTCCAGCATGGAACTTTTTGCAAAAGGCACCTCTGGATAGGGTTTCTGGAGGAGGCAGACTTGATGCCTCCCAGAAATGCCTCCTGGACGTCATGGGTAGGCAGCTGCTTGATTTTAGCAGTGCTGAGGTTTGTTAACGTAGACGTAATTCAATTAGGGCACCCAAAGGATTGAAGAAAAGCCTCTATTATTTTTAGTCTAAATAAAAATAGTATCTCAGGCTTCCTGGAACAGTGAAGGCACATGGCGACTCATGGAAGACTGTTAGACAAAGAATATTTATATAATTTTCAGCCAGGTTTTCCATGAAATAGAAGCTATTTAGGTTGGATTTGACCAGCCCTGCCATGTCTCGGCACACTAAATCAGTCTTTTGTGCCAAAAAAACTGCAGGAATAAACCTGTGTTTGACTTCAGTGTGGCAGTACATACAGAGTACAGCCTCACAAGAAATATTTACGTGATGATGATTTTAATAGTGTGGCTCTCTGGTAAACAAGAAACTCTGTTTTTAGCCTGAGGGAATGCTTCAGTAGTACCAAAAGGATATAGGAACCCAAAGACTCATCTAAATGCAGTCTACGACAGTACTCAAGTCATACAGGTTCCTTTGAACTCATATATTACACTATATTTTATTCTTTTTATTTCATTCTTCCTTTCTTCCAGGGTCTCGCTGCTTTGTTGTTGGGAATATCAGCAGGAAACAGGTAGGTAGCCCTTGTAACTGAACCATATACCATATATAACTGTATGCTAAAGTGCATGGCAGTGCATGGCTGGGAGGGTGGCTCAATCTACAGCAGTTCTGAGGCACAAAATAATCCCCTTTCTCCCATCCCAGAGAGGAGCTTCATGCTGCAAATATTGCCACAAACCCATAAAAAGAGCAACTAAGTTCCCTGATGACAGAGGGCAAGGACATGCACCCCTGCCTATAACCCAGGGTTAGCAGCAGAAAGGGAGCTTTTCTCGGCATGCTCATTCTGCGGTTGGCAAGACTTTTATAGCCCTGTGCTGGCCACTGATGGTGATTTATGTCGTTATTTACAGGGTCAGACTGCTTGGCTTTGGCCCGTGCATGTTGCTTTTTGCTCTTCCCTTTGTATTTAAAGCTATTTTGGATGGATATATGTGTAATAGCAGCAAAAAGCCACAGGGACCAGAGCACCCTCCAGCACACGATGCCCTACTGGGATAAGGAGCTGCTGCTTTTTGCTTAAACTACAGTCCTATTAGCTGCTGTCTGGCTGCAAGGTGAAGATCACAAGACCAGATCGTTAGGCCTTGGGCCTCAAGGTCCCGTGAACAAATTAACTTAGGTGAAGCTTATTAAGTTCATAAAAGAGGACTTTTCACAGAAAGTTTTAAGCAGTCTTTGCTAGCCATTCTCTTCCTGAGACTGTGCTACTGAGCTATACACTTCCAAGGAAAGAAAGCCCCTCTTAGAAGAAGCCTTAAGAAGAAACCATAGAAGAACCTAACCTAAGAAGAAACCTAAGAAACCATAGAAGGTTTATACCTTCTATGAAAGCTGCTAATAAGCTGCTAACAAACTTATTTTTATCAAATGTATACATATAGACGTACTGGATTGGCTCCTTGTTTGGGCTGAAAATGAGTAGTTTCTGTGTACAGGCTGACAGCAGCCAAAGCTCTAGCTTTATTATAGGCTTCAAGCTAACAGATCTGGGCTTGCAAATACATTGGCAAAGGAGTGTGTGGTAAACACCCTCCTGGTTTATCAGCAGCTTCAGCCAAATGATTTTAAAAGCACAGTCCTTAAATTGCTCTGTAATATGGACAGATCTCCAGATGGCATCTGCAAGCCCCTCTCTCCCCATTTTCTGGGATCTTCTAAAGGCAAACCACGTCCACACTCCAAGGACAACATCATCCTGCTCCTGTGTGCTGGAACCATGGTAGCAGATCAGCCCTTGGGACCAGTCTGCCCATCTCACCTGTCACTGCTATGCAAGTTGAATGGGACTTGAATGCACGGAGATGCTTCATAGATTGAGGACTGCAGAAAAAGCCCCAGCAGAAGGTCTCAGAGCTGCTTCTCCACCACCTTCCACTTCAAATGAAAACTGTATTCTTGAGAGTATGCCTGCAAAAGAGGCATTTCTATGTGTATGCTGATGAAAATGGTTCTCTTCATCACTCTATGGAGTCAAGAGTTTTTATAGTAAGCAACTGTTTTATATAGGGCTTTTGAAACGAACTTGGGACAGATGTTAAGTCACTTCTTGGTGCAGAAATGGAAGACATTGGGATTTTACAGTGATGACTGCAATGAAAGGGAGCCCAGTGGTGTGTTTTTGTGGCTTTATTGTTTTTAAAACATGCTCACCAGTGTAACAAAAGCTGGCAAGTCTTTCCCTCACTGTTCCTTGGCTTAAGTACCTTGGATAACTTGTTTGTGATGCTATGATACAGATACTACAGAACAGATATTTCAGAGCATGCTCCAGTTTCCTAGAAGCTCCCCAAGGCAGTCTGCCTGGCTGTTGTCTACTTGGATGCTCTGCAGCACTAATGTCACCAGACTGTCACGTCCAAAGATGCGAGTGTGCTTGTGGCATCTCTGTTCACCAGTCTGATACCTGCTCTTTCCACAGGAGAAACGTCACACTGACAAAAGAATTTATCCTCCTGCAGCCTTGCAGTTGGTGACAGTCCTGCTCACATGTGGCATTGAATGAAAGTCGTTGGAAGGTATGTGAGAAGAAGGTCAGAATTTGAGGTCCCCACTTCTCACCACTTCTGTGATGCCACGGAGACAAGACTGGATAAAACAGAGCAGAGCAAGAACAGCAAAATTCCCTGTAGCCAATATCTCACTTTTCTTTTTGGCAAGGGAAAAGGGAGCTGAATTTGGGGAGGAGAAAGGGAAGAGAGGCACTTTATGCTCCATACAGAGATATGTTCATACCTGGCCATGCCCTTTCCTTCGCTCTCCTAATAACAGCTGCTGCCAGGCTGTGTCATTGCTTCTTCCACACACGTCTCTAAACCTTGTTCTGTGGCCACATGAGGAAATTCAGGGTTTTGCTCCTGCTGTTCTGTGTCAGATTGATTCAACCCGTGGCATGAATATCAGCACTGAATCTTCCAGCTTCCCAGAGCTTAGAAGAGACACTGGATATCGGATAACCTGTCTGCAAGTGGAAGAAGCACAAGGCTGGGCATGGTGACCATTCATTCACCTTCTCTCCCCATCAGCACGGCGGTTTGTTCATTGATATCCTCCTACTTTCTCATGCAGGGTTATGTTCTGTGGGAAACCATCACCGAACACCAGTACACACACAGAAACACTTGTGTGGACTTCGCACATGGTGAGGGATGGCTGGTCCATCTGTGCAGCCCCAGACAGCAGAGAGGGCCATGATATAAATGCACCAGAAGGACAAGCTTGGAGGAAGACAGACCTGCTGCAGTGAAGGTTGGAAGTGCCCCAACCTATCCATACAGTGAAGATATGTCCCAATCCCAGCGTATATTGCAGGAATGTGAGTACAGCAGATCTGAGTGTCATGAAAAATGTCATGTTTTCTTTGAAGGAGACTGGCCGTGGTTTATTTTTAATCCAGTCCTCAGGTGAAAAGAAAGTACTTGCGACCGCCTCGGGACTTAAATATCCTTGTGCTGCCCAGTGACATGATGTGGCCAGGCATATACTGCAGTGAGGGTTTTCTGTCTGTCTGAAAAATTACAGGCCTGGACCCTCGAGAGTCCATCCTGCCCGGAGGCATTTGCATATATATAGAAGTATTGGTATTTCTTTTGCCACGCAACAGCACTTAGTGTTATTTGTTGGGAGCTGCAGCACAAGGGGCTGAGACAGAATGGAGAAAACTTTGCTGACTGGTGGATGAGGGTCCTGTGCACTCGTTTGCTTGCTGTGCATGGCATCTGGCCCGTGGTGGGCAGGACCATCCTGGTCCCTTCTGCAGGACCTTGCAGGGTTCCTCTGGACACAGGGATCTGTAGCTGACTCTCACCTCTATGGTGCTGCAGTATTGTAGATCCCTTTGGCTCTGTGACTCTGCATATCCAGGTGAAAGGATGGCACCAGTTTCAGCTGGTGGAGCAGGGGGAGAGGCTCTGTTGTTCCTCTGTAGATGTGAGAAACAGCAAAGAAAACCAGCACAGGCTGCATGAGCCTCGTGCTCCTAGCAGAGCTTGGACAGGTCTGTCAGTCCTGCTGTTGGAAGTAACTGCAGCTCCCAGGGCTGTGTTATCATCAAGGGCAACTGGCTTTCTGCTGTGCTCTGTAAATCACATCCTTCTGCATGTGAACTACATCAGACAGCAGCAGAGAATGAGCTCCCAGCCCGGGACACTGCATAAACTAATGAAATATAAAAATGCCTGGTACGAAAGGCAGACACGGTCCCCAGTTGCCACCACTGAGCAGCATGTTTGGTGGGAGTTTCCACCCTGACGACTGTATTTTCAGCAGCTGCAAGCATTGCCAGCAGAGAGTCGCCCTCGGAGCCTGTAATTTGGTCTGGTCCCATCACCACAGGTGCTTTTAAAAGAAAGCAGCTGCTGCTTTTATTTTTATTTTTTAATTGTGGCAGCGAGGAACTTTAAATGAAGGATGTCTTGAAGTATATTTTGACAGAAGTCACTGTTTTACTGATGGAAATCAAGAGCCCAATTTTTAGTTTCCTTGTCTCCAGGGAGATTTCTGGAGGGATAATTGCAACAGAAACTGTGGGAAGTGATTAGTGTTTTGTTTAGAAACAGAAAGGTCAGCAAGCTATGAAATTACTAGGTTACAATATTAACTCTCAGGACCAGATACTACTTGCACTATGCTTAGTTTATTTCTTCACACAAGGCAAAGGAGCCTGCCTAACTTTAGGCAACACATGCTGTCATTCTTGCCAAGTCAGTGGGATTCCTCGGGGTGTCTTTAGGATGGGTTGCTCAGCTCCTGCACTGTCCCCCTAAAATAAAGGAGATTTCTCAGGGCATCAGTGCTACTTTGCATGAACCAGCAGCAAAATCTAGCCATAGATTTTAAAGGAACAAGCCTATATTACATGTACTTGTTGTGCTTCAGTTACCTCCTCAGAAGATGCTTATACTTAATGTAAATTTTGCCTTCTGCCCGACTTGTTTATTTTATACATCGAGCCTGCAAACATTAACTACAGCATTTAAGGTAAGGAGCCTCCCCCAGTGTGATTCTCTGCTGCTTTGAACCATGATGGGATTTTCAGTACTTGAAGTTCTTCTGCAGGCAAGAACTAAAGGAGGTGCTGGAAAGTTAATGCACTGCTTCAAAGAGCAAGTATGGGATTAGCAGAATTGGGCTTTCCTGGTAGCACATGTATATGACAGAACTAGGCCCCCGACTTGTCTTCCAGGACAAAATTTAGTGGGTCCCAGTCATGGTAAGGATGGTTCAGACAAGGTGGCAGGAAAACTCTCTAGGGTTAGTGATATTTGGAAGGGGTTGTTTGGAGAGGTCATGGTGTCTTGGGGTTGTGTTTGGTTGGGGCCTTGCAAGACCAAGGCACCAGATAATGGGAACATTGGGCCCTATAGAAATCCTGGAGGCAGGAGGATGCCTAATTCATCTCCATGAGTAAAACACATAGATGCCAGACTGCAAAATTGCAAGAACGGCTGCTTTGCATGGGTGCAGTTCCCTAAGGGCTGTGCTGTGCACAAGTGCCTGGCCACCAGCAGATGGGGCCAACATGAGGCCTGCATGGCATTTGTGTTTCTGCAATAAATATCTGGATTCAAAAGCAAAATGCTCCTGTAAAGGCTCCTCTCCACAAAAGCCAGGAAACCAGGGCTCAGGGAGGCAGCTTTGCAGATGCATCAGTCTCCAGCTGACACCAGCAGCTGTTTCACTCCTGTCCAACACGTTAGCATGACCAAAGCCTGGGGTGAACCTCCCTCAGCGGCACTGAGGTCCTGGCAAACAGCACGGCGTTTGGGAGAAACCTGCGGAGAAGACAGTAATGAGCATTGCTAATGAGCAGAGAGGAAACCAAGCGTGCAGCGCATACCAGAGGCACAGCATCTTTCTGCAGACACAGTATCTCCTCGCTCACAGATCAGATGCAAGTCTAGGCTGAGCTGATAACAGATGAATTTCTTCCAGGTTGTATTATCAGGGGCTCTTGACTATTAGTCTCTACATTTCTATATTGTTTTTACAGTAGTGATTAGCTCTAGCCATGATCGGCACCACATGGTGCTAAGTAATGTGCCAATATGGAGCTGGGTGGCTGTATGGAGCAGGGCACGGATGGGCAGATTGGTGTCTAGGACCATACCAGGCTTCGTGTATGTCTGCTCTGTGCCATTTCATGCGTGCTGTTGAGAAGCCACGTTTTTCATGTGTGCCTCATGGCTCTGTTGTTCTCCAGATACATGTGGAGTTAGAGAGGGCTCTGCCAACACACAGAGCATCTAACCATGTCTCTCTTAGGAAGAAGCATGGGGCAGTTCTTGGGGTAATAATTTGTGAATCTGAGAGCTTGGCCTCTGTTCTCTGTCCCTCCAGACTTTGCAGGTGACCTTGGGCAAGCCAGGCTCTTCACCGCCCAGCAGAAGCTATGGCTCTTGAAGAGGACACAGGCCTGACAGGGAAACCAGGACTTCATCCTTAAAAACTGCATGATGAGGAGAAGAAAGAGAAAAACATCTTCTCAGAGACATCCCTTCTTGCAATGCACTCTGCATTTTCCTTCCCAGGTAGGCACCAACCACCAGTTTGCCCTATGGGCTGGAATTACTCAACCTCTTCTGCATGGGCTGTACAGGCTGTAAGGGATGGCACTAGGCAATAGCATGTGGGACCAGAGATGCTTCTCAGATATGCAGAAATAGGCATATATACTGCCATAAACAAGGCCATAGCATCCTGAGAGCCGTTGCCACCAGGAAGCTGCTGTCACGACGTACCTGTTTCCTTCTGAAATGAGTTTATCCTTCCAAAAAAGGCCCTTCATCACTGGAGCCAATCGTGTTTGCAATCTTGCAATCATACCAGACTGGTATCTGCAGCGTTAACTGCTCTCCCTTCCTTCACGTCGCCCTGAGGATCTGAGCAGTGCATTCCCGTGGGTCTCTGCAAGACCGCTCTCACGTGCACTAATACGATCACAAACGGGCCTGTGCCCTGCCCTCTGGATATGAAAAATAGAGAGGAGTCAGCAGGACTCAACAGGTCCATGTCTGAGCTTCAGGTTTTCTGAGTTTTTCATTGTAATTTCTTTTAAGTGAATGCCCAACTGCAGATGAACTTTGATGGCTTGATACAGTTTTTATTTCTCCTGATGGCCCAGAGAAATTGTGCTAAAGGGATGGTTATTTTACTTTTAGCTCCTTTGACAACTTTGGGGCAAATTTTCTAGAGTATTCCAGTACCGAGAGATGCAAACAGTGAATGAAAAGTATGAGTGCATCTTTCAGCTCTGACAAGCTGTTGGAAGGAGGTCCAGGAGCATCTTCAGGCTCTGAGCCTTGCTCCATTCCCTTGAGAGCTTTGAGGATCGCAGCTCCGAACATCCTGTTTGCTGTGGTAGGAACACTGGGAACCACTGTGGTACCTCTTCCAATGCTAGCACAAATCCTGTCTTTCCCATCCCGCCGTGAGATGCAGGAAGTCCATTCAGAAATGAAAATACGGGGGGTGTCTCCCACTGTAGCGCATCTGCGTGCCTTCATAAGCACATATCGAAATGTGTGCACACACACGGATCCCTCCCCTGTGTGTGCCATGCTCAGTCTCGTGGCCTGCTTTTTCTCTCAATTCATTCCACTTTTTTTCTTTGCAATGAATATTTCACTCATCCCAGTTTATCTCAGCCTCAGGAAGGGCAGAACCAAGTCCATCGTGCCTGCACATCCAAGTTTTCTTTGCCATTCCTGGGACTTTCCTTTCCCTTTCCGCGTGCTCCTAAAGCTCAGCATTCAGCAGAGGAGGAGAGAACGGTTGTCGCTGGGAATCCCTCTCTGTCTGGTTTTCTGGAGGTCTTGGAAGGGTTTTTCAGAGGTGGGTCAATAGCACTGCTGTCATTTCAACACAGAAACAGGATCAGAAACTCAGAGTTTGCTTTGACTGCCATTACGGAGCCTGGAGGTTAGAGGATATTTCAAGAGCGCATCATGCTCTGCCTTCAGAAAACACACAGCGATTAGCAGGAAATTATACTCCCCTTTGATACAACTTTATTGCTTGAGTTAACATCACTCAGAAACATTATTGCTTTCAGTTAAAGTCCATGGGGGCAGAGTTTAAAAAAAAAAAGGAAAAAAAGGAAAAAAAGGAAAAAAGGGAAAAAAAGGAAAAAAAGGAAAAAAAGGGAAAAAAAAGGAAAAAAAGGAAAAAAAAGGAAAAAAGTTATATTTTAAGGCCACAAAACTTTGTGATGCACATGGAATACCGAAGGGGCTGAGAAATGTCATCAGAGACCTCCCAGACCTTGCCAGCTCATCAGTAACTCTTTCTTCCCTGGGAGGAATGTCAAACCCATGGCACAAGTTTGTGCAGGAATATATATCCATCTATATATATATTAAAAAAAAATGAAATATAAAAAATAGAAATATATAAAGATATAATATATAATATATAATATATAATGTTACATGTTACATGTTACATGTTACATATTATATATATAGTTTTTTTGCAGGGACATGCGTCCCCCATCCCGGCGCTGCCCCTTCCCGTCGCCGCCGGCCGCCGCACGCGCGGAGGGAGCCGCGGGTCGAGCCGCGGGCGCGGGGGGGAGCGGAGCGGCGCGGAGGGGCGCGGAGCGGAGCGGCCCCCCCGGGCGGCGCGTCCCGG
>JAVCKT010008947.1:7631-23482 GCA_032273925.1 Rhynchotus rufescens | reverse complement strand
AACTGAAGCCACCAACCTGCTTGCACTAAACCCACATGTACAAGGTCTGGGCAGGCATTCGTGCACCTTAAACACTCTTCTAGCTGTCTGCTGCTTGTAAAAGCAGTTAGATATTGAAAAGAATCTAAAAAGATGATTTTTTTCTAAACAGAAGGTACTGATGGGATGATACAGCTCAAAGCAAACAGCACATGGTGGCTTGGGCAGTACCCAAATCAATAAATTTATTTATGCTAATAGCTAGTTTCAGGGATGGTTTTTTACAGATTTTTTTGCTCCTGCCAAAGGGAGCACTTGGGGGAAGAAGCAAAAGAAAGCAAAATATTGCCTTGTCGGATGCTTTGGTGAACATCACTGGGCGCCCAGGCTCACGGCAGCACCCCCAGGGCCAGGACCATCTCGCAGGAGCCCCGAGGAGCATCCAGCAGGGCGAGAGAGCTCCCTTTACCAAAAAGTGGGCGCTTTGCAGAACAGATTTGCTGAAAAAACAACTCACTTCTACGCAGATTGGCATTACCGAGCTCTCCCGGGGTCTGAGCGCCGCTCTAAGCCACGGGGTTAATCCAAGCTTTGGCGGTCCCGAGCGGCCTGATGCGTCGCTGTGATCTGCAGCACCGTCCCACCGCGCTCGGCCTGATCCCCCCGGCATCTGCCACGCGGGACACGGGAGATGCTGTTGGAGGAGCCTCCTGCAGCTCCGGACCCCGTGGGTACCAGCTCCAGGCCAAGGGCATCTCGCAGGGGTGCAATGAGCCTCCTGCATCCATCCATGTGGGAAAATAAGACTCGGCTGTGCTCGCTCGCAGGCTCTGCGTGTGCTGTGCTGGGCACCCTGTGCAACCGGGTTGCCTCCTGGTTGCCATAGAACCTCATCCAGGCCATGAAAACCCCCAAAATTAAAACAAAAAATACAAGATTTTAAAAATTCTGCCTTGAAGTGGGGTAAACCACCACGTTCCCAGGCCCACTGCAACCTCTGATCCCGATTATAACCTCGCAAGCCCAAAGGAAGAATCAAAGAAGGAACTGGAGACCTTTGCAGGATGCACAGGTCCTGCTCCACTTAGGGGTGCAGGGGACGCTCCTGAGGACGCTCCCAGCTCTGTGCAGTGGTGGGAGCCACCGGTGCCTCCCGGGGAGCGCCGAGGCCGCGTCAATGTTTAACCAGCCTGGGCCGAGCTGGGAAGGAGGCGCTGGAGCTGCCGGGACGCAGCAGCCCGGAGCAGGGGGTTCCCGCTGGGGCTCGCGGCTCCACAGAATGGGCCTGGGCTCCTCCAGGACGCGCCGCAGGGTGACCAAGGTGGCCCCGGCGCGGGGTGGAGGCGACTGGCCCGTCCCGACCTGCACATCGGCCCCGCACGGGCAAGAGGCATCGGAGCAGGGAAGAGCCGCCTTCCCCCGGCAGCTCCCGCCGCTCCGGGAGCCTGGGCACAGCCGAGTGGCCGCAGGTAAGAGCAGACCCTTCGCGATAGGAATTGCAATTGATAACAAATAAATCACAGCTTTTGCTCCTCCCCTTTGCAACTTTTTTCTGGGGAACTCTTTTGGCCAGTGCACCTGGTCACAGAGCAAGGCACGCTCCTGTGAACAGCCCCACTTCAATAGCACTAAATGGGCTGCATGCAGCCCCCTAGCTCATTACACACCTGCCCTGCGTCTGTCTACCACGGGGTAAATCCATATAATTGCCTGAATCATAATTAGATCCTGGGGAAGACGCTCAGCAGGTAAAAACTCTATCATAAATAACCCCTGCGTTGGGGTTATTGCACCCCGGTTCGTGTTGCAATCTGCAGACAGAGGGATGCGAACGCGGCCGGTGCTCCTGTTTTCCCTGGAGCGCAGGCACCGGGAGCCTTTCCCGCTCAGGGACTGACTGTGGCTGCTGGCAGCAGTTTCTGAATTCACTGCATGCCCCAAGACGAGGAAGGAGGCACTAGCAAAAGCTGCTGTGCAACTCCATAAGGAGCAAGATGATGAGGAGCGGCCACCTCCGGCCACGCTCCATAAATCCGGAGAGAAAGCTCCATGCATGGCAATGAGGCTGCTCGCTTGCAGCGGGATTGGCAAGCTCAGGGCTCCTCCTCCTTATTTTCCACTTCTAGAAGTGAATTTCAGACATAAACCAAACCCTGCTCAGCTTTCCTGGGAATTTCTTCCTGGGTAGAGGCTATGGAGGGACGCTGGGAGCCCAGGGAAGCAAAGGCACCTCTAACAGGACAGCATCCACATTCCCAAGCGGAGACCTGGGGTGAGTGCAGAGCAGCCCTGGGCACATGAGCAGCACTGGGAATGCTGCACGACAGCAAGAGCAGCCACGTACCCCCTTTGGGACAGGAATAATCCCTGGGCATTTATCAAATGCTTATAAAAACATGTATTCTATAAAAAAAAAAATTAAACCTCATTTCCTATTAGATGCTTCACTTGCAGGAGCGAGCTTGCTCAAGAGCAGTTGAGCGATGCATTAGGCTGAGCCGCTGCCCAAATAAGCAGAGTCTCCTAGGGAAAGGGTCTTGTTTAGCCTGCAAGAATTCACTAGGGCTCGCATTAAATTTTGTGCTTGCTAGTGGAGAAAAGGAGCTATTGGGATCTAAGGCTAAAGATCAAAAGAAATTGCCACTAGGTTCTGCAGCGCCGGGGTCTGCTCTGCAGGGAGATGATGCCGGATGAGGAGGCCGCTTGGTGAGGGCTGAATTTTTTCCTCCCGAGATGTCACCTGCACTGGAATTTCTCCTTTTGGGCCATCAGGGTTAATCATTTCCCGGGTGCTTGGTAGAGCCAAGCGGATCATTTCCCAGGCAAACTCAGCCTCGCTCGTGAGGGGATCCGGCGCCCTTGTGGCCAGGAGCTGCCCTGGGTTCACCCCAAAAAACAATCTCTCTTTTTTAACTAGGAATTTGGGCATGAACTACAACAAAACAGCCTTTTTCTGGGCCATTCCTCAGCCCCAAATCCTATTTTTTCCCCCCCAGTGCTTTCCCACGCTGCTCACCAGAGAGGCCAGCTTGGAACAGTAACATATAGAACTGCTACATATATAATCCTATGAGTAAAATAGCCTTCAAATTCAGCAAGACCACTTCTTAGCAGGGAGGAGGAATAGAAAAACTTCTATAAAAACACAGACTTCATGCACACGGGAGCATCTATCTGTGCAGGAGAGGCAGCAGCATCCCCCGGGGAGCTTTAATGAAGAACAGAGCTGAGGTGACAGTCACATTCAGACCTTAGTTAAAGCGCAGCCTTAGTGACAGACACAGTGATTGCTGCTTGGTGGCACATCCTCCCTGGGCACATCTTTTGTGCTGGCTGTTTTCTTGGCCAGCTGTAATTTCTTGGGCAGCGTTGGTCACAGGCCATGGGGAGACCAGAGAGGACACCAGGATGCTGGAGGAGGGAGCAAAGGCCAAACAAGAGCCAGGGGAGAAGACATCCCAGGACACATAATGCCACAGTAACCTCACCCCTTTCTTCTCCTTTTCTAATCCCCAAGGGCCCAGACCCCTTTCTTTGAACACGGGAGACACCAGCATCATTAAACAGCACCCACCTCGGAGACCTCAAGTAAGGCGAGTTTGAAAAGTCTCATTGCACCAAGCAATCCAGCCCCTGGGCCCATAAAGGGGCTGCAGATACCCAGCAGGGATGCATGTGGGTTGCCCAAATCTTGGATTTATACATCTCTCTCTATATATATATATATTTACATATGTATAAAAGGTGGATTGATGTTTTCCTGCAATAAAATCAAGGCTCAGAAAGTCCCTATCAAACACTTGCTGTACTAGGATGAAGGTGCATTACAGCAGCTGTGCAATTCTTGATCCTGTAAGGAAAAAAATGGAGAAAATGGTTTTTTTCTTATCCACTTTCCTGTATTTTCTTTGCTTCTCCATGTTCTCCTGAGCTGACCACCACCACCTTTCAAACCCTTCATCTCTTTTCCTCTTAGCTGCTCACCTTCCAACATGCAAAGATGCTGCTGGTTAGGTGAGGTTGGTTTCTCTCATCCTCCCCACCTGCATAACCCTGAGCCCGTGCCCAGCTCGGGAGCCTCCATCCTTCCTGCAGCCAGGACAAGTCTTCTCCTCACAGACCCTTTCCTCACCCACAGCAGGAGCTTTGCAGCTGCCTGAGATAGCCCTTCCCCAGGGCTCATCCCCACTTTCACACATATCCTATCCTATCCTATCCCATCCTATCCTATCCCATCCTATCCTATCCTATCCTATCCCATCCCATCCTATCCTATCCCATCCTATCCCATCCTATCCTATCCTATCCTATCCTATCCTATCCTATCCTATCCTATCCTATCCTATCCTATCCTATCCTATCCTATCTTTACTCTACTTTATTCTGAATACATGCGGGACTGTTTTTGCAAGAAAAAAAAAATCAACTTTCATGGAGAACTTCAACTGTAGTTTAAAATGAATGCTTATGACAAAATAATGTGCAACTGAAAACAGAGCTTTGTAATGATAAACTTTAGGCAAACTTAGCTATATAGGCAGCAATACATATATGTGCATCATAAAGAGAGATGAATGTATGAAAGATTACTGGGAAAAAATGCTGGGATATAATACAAGTTTTAAAATCTCTTTCATTCAAAAATTATAGTGTTGCACCTATTCACAGAATTACACTAAAAATAATTAAGTTCTATTGCATACAGATTATAGTACTATGTAATTTATTTTTTTTCTAAATTCTACAGCTATTGACAAGCTTTCAGTTCTGTTGCATAACTCAATCTCATGCTTTCAGTTGAGGCATCAGCTCATGAAATCATGTGAATTTGTGAAAATTACAACAATTTTGGAATCACTATCTTACTTTTCATGAAAAGATAAGAGTGAAGGGAAGACTCTAACTGTTAAGATAGAATAGAATGGTTTAAAAAGCCTCATTTGAAAATACTTCAACTGCTAAAATAAGAAGACTATAAAACATAAACATCCAGATTGTTAAGGCATCGCTTTTTAAGACTGATACTAACTTGGGCGATATATGAAACATCTAGACAGCACAGGAATTGTAACTGAAACTTGCAAAAATGAGTTTTTAGTGGTGCTTGATGTATACTTGATATATATAAATTAATCAATTATCAATTAGGTATATCACAGATGAAATACTAGAAGTTTAATAGAAAGCCAAGTAGATTGTGTACGGATCGTCACTAGGAAAATGTGCACACATATTTAAGATCAATTTCCAAATAAAATACATCTACTTTTGTACATGAAAAGTTAATAATTGCACATCAGCAATGAGTATTTTGGTGAACACATTATGTATTACAACAGTTTAATGAGCCTTCAATTTTTTGATTTTGTTGTTGGGTTAGAGGACCAACACTGGCACAGTATAAAATTAATTTGCCATTTTGGTATAAGAAATATGTTCTAGAATTAATGAGGCAGTATAAGAATTTATAAGTGCCTCGGAAATAAATGCAATATTTGCAATGAATTTTTTTGTTCATTTTTTTAAAGACCATAAGGAACAAAAACATACATATTTTCCAATATTAAGAAGCAGAAGAGGTGGGAGAAACTCTGAGATTTATTTTCTTTGCTCTCCAGAGCAAAGGTAAAAAAAAAAAAAAAAAAGGACAATGTAAGAATTTATGAAAAAAATGTCAATACAATAACTACTAAGGACAGTATGCATGCAAAAACAAAATGATTTGGGACAACACACCTGTGGAAGTAGCATTTCTGAGATATCATTTGTCATGTCAGCTGTATTTTTATTAAAATTTAAGCTTGAATGCATTGTGAAATCTGTGAAATAAAGTTAATATTCTCTCAGCTTAAAAATACCCCAAACCCTGATGTCTAGTTTCTAGTAATTGAAGAATACCAGTATATACTGAAGAAACAGATGGCAAAATAACTCAATATCCTTTGGAAAATCTTCCATTTGCATCAAAAAATACACCTGCTGAAATATGTGATCTTACTTTAAATGTAGAAAAGCATTAATAGGAATGTACAGCAGTGTGGTTATGTCTCTTAATTGGTATACCCTAGTGGAAACAAACATGCTAATTATACGATCATCCTGATTATAAGAGTCTGATAGGAATTCACAGCACTGGGAGACATTCGCTTCTATTTTAGCAATTGCTTTAAAAATAATCATAGTAAGATACTTGAAATATTTAAATTATATTAAAGTAAGTGACTCATTAGTGAGCTCAGAATGAGGGTGAAGTGAAAAGGATTGCAGTAGAAAAAAAATGTGACACAGGAAAAAACTACAGCTTCAGATTTGTATATATTGTCTTGTGGCCTACACTAAGTAGCTATTCTCATTTGACTTGGTTTGCCATTTTTCTGCTCATTAGCCAGTGAAATTCATTATATCCGATCTATTTCCTGAAGCCATTTTCAGACATTGCTTTAACCCAGGTGCCAATTTAGAAATTGATTTCAAAGTTGTTCAAAGTTCTACTGCTGTGTTAATCTGCAATTGTTAGTTCACATTTTTGTTTGTGTTCTGATTGGATTTTGCAGTATTGTTCAATGAAATTTGCATCCATGCTCAGGCTTTTCTATACACTCTTTTCAATGCCTTTGGTTTGTTCAAGTCACACACAGAAAAAAAATTGTCATTTTGGAATATAGGAGTTGTCACATCCAAAATACATCCTTAGTGGTTGCAAGAGACTATGAGAGCAGTTATAGCTTCTGTACTCCTACACTTCAATGCAGTTGCTACTAATAGCAAAAGAATATATATGAGCCTTTGATACCTTCTCATCTACTTGAGACTCAAAAGAGAGAGAGAAGGAGAGAGATAAAAAAAAAAAAGAGATTCTGCTAGAGATAGCGAATGGGGATAGATAGAAACAAAATGGTAAGTGTTTTTCAAGGAAAGTCTCTTTCATGGAACTAGACAGCATTCCATCAAGTCAAATCCGATGCGGGCTAACACCACCAAATGATTCCCTTGACTGAGTTGTGTGCTTTGATATGAACCCTCAGCTCATGACAACAAGAAAACCCTCCCTGAGATCAAAACTTATCTGAATCTTACAATGTCATTTCTAGATGTACTGAATAGATGACAGAAGCCTACAGGAAATTACAAATGTTAGCTGCTATACCATAGGAATGAGGACTAGAATGGAGGGTTGCTTCATGAGATGTAGTAACAGCTTCATTTCAGTGTCTAAAAAAAAAGGAAAACTAGACAAACGAAACGTATAATTACTGACAATTTGTACATAAAAAAGCTATTAAATCTACTATCCTGTAGTTATTTAAGCATACTACTACTCATTCAATTTTAACCTCATATAGAATCAAGAGGAATAGATGGAAACTATATTCGAAATAGATGAAAACACAAATAAAATCTTTTATTCCATTACAGAGATTAGTATGTAGAGTATTATGTGGTTAAAGAGCTATAGGGTTATCCTGTACCTTACTTAAACACCAAAAATTCTCTGAAAACAAAGACTGACAAGTCTCTAGAATTAAAAGTAGTTTTATAAATTAAACTGCAATATAGGAAAGAACCAAACAAATCTCCCTATTACTATTTATTTTTGTTTGTTTGTTTTTACTGCATATAATTCTGAAGTCCCTAATAACATTCCTATTCTGAGCTTCATCTCTAGATTTTTTTTTGTGTTTGCCTTAAAATATACTCAAGACGCTGAGTGATCAGATTCTGTCAGTCAAAAGTCAATAAGTCATTCTTAATTTGATTAATTAAACCCATGAACTTTACATTATATAATGTATAAACAATGTGCATGTGTGTATCTAAATATATATATATGCATTTTATATATATACACACACATATATGTATGTATATGAAGCTGGAACTGCAAGAACTTAGTCAGTGAATATAGCACAGCTGCAGTTTAGGAGTACTAAGCCAAACAATGAGGAAAAGTAAAATCCTACAACTGAATCTGTGTCAACAGCTTGTGCATTTAATTCCAGCCCATTGCAATGTAAAATATCTACCTCCACCATATCTAAAAAACAGAGTTTACTATGAAAACACCACAGTGCTCTGGTAAATGTATCTGTAGCAGGACAACAGAGCACTTGCTGTACTAAGAAAACCAGTTGAAGAGACAGAATAGTGGCACTAGAATTTTCAGTGCTCAGATGTAATTAGAAAACAGCTGTGAAGGAAAATCAATTGTTCCTGGTAGTCAATGGCTAATTTTCTACAATCAGAATAAAGAATGCAATATGACATCTTTGAAATGAGCAGTAATTGTTTCTCTTTTGCATATTGTTTTAACATTTCATCGTTTATTTGTACTAGCAATCTTCTTTTTTTTTTTGTTCTTCAGGACTATTTCTCTGTCTCTTACAGTTCTTAGATTCTGCTAAAGATGTTTAAACACTACTCAGCTGTAAAAAAACAGTTCAGTCTGATGCAGAGTTCTTTAAGGTGATGATTTGTGATTCATGAAGGAAGAGTTGAACAAACGCTTATAAATTACTCTGTGATGGTTTCATAACGGAAGACTTGCTAAATGAAAAAAGTTGAATCCCATCAGTGAAATTGCACACATATTAATATTAATAAGTGTTTGACCCATCAAAGGAATAAATTCCTGAGATTCATTGTCCTGATCTTCAGAACGACTTTGAGAAACACCTGCATTCCAGTACACTCATTTTCTTTTTTGTTGACATTACCACAAAAAGGGTAAGAGGTGAAAATAATTGTGTCCTTCACAAAATATGAGTAACATTGTAGGAGGAACCTCTGCAATTCAAATCCTGAAATCAAATTACAATGAGTTTGAATTCTGGGAGGAAAATATGAATTTTAAATTATTATTATTTGTATTTTCATAGTGATGTTAATATTGATTTAAGCTTACGCAGCGACAGAAATTGAAATGCCAGGAGTGATAGCTATGCTGAACTGCTTTGAGCATGTAAAATGATACAGTATTCTATTAAATCACTCTCAACTCATTTATTTATCTTATGCCGCACTATAAATTTAATGTCTCATTACATGATTCCTAATTTACATGAGGTTAGAGATGGGAAAGCAAAACACATGTATTTGTGGCAGTATCCCCTGTGACCCATTTTTAGTTTGAGAAATAACTGTTCCTGTGAGTATGTGCTAGAGCCTACGTAGATTTCTAGGGCACAGACCCTATTTTTGTTTGTGTTCAAGCAGTGCTTAGACCACTGAGGACCTGATCAATAACGTGAACCTTGAGGAGCTCCTTTCCTACAGCTGAATATTGAAACACCATCACTAGCTGCCCTTTGGGAGTTGTCCAAAAGTGATCCCACATCCATGGTGCTCTCCTGCTGCTGCTCCCTGGACTTCCCATGCTGACATTGGCAATAGATGGTTTCGCCAGTGTACTGGCTTTTTGGGAACACCCCTGCCCCGCCACCGCTATAGGATTTTCCACACGTCCAAAGAGCAAGCTGACACAATTGTCCTTGCTTGCACCAAATGTGTCTTAATCACTTTTTGATGTTGTTCCTCAGTCCTCATAGCTGCACCGTCTAAGCTGCTGTGCTGAGATTCTACCTTTATCCCCAGCCACCGACCTAAACTGGGTCATTGGCTTTGAGCTAGCTTGTTTGCTTGGAAACCGAGGGCAAAATCCTGCGCCTAATGCAGATGTTCTCCAAAGTACGTGTAAGTAGAAAGGGGCTAAAAACACCTTTCTAGAAAGGGGAATAAGGAGCCACAGCAACCATTTTTTTCTTGGGGGAAAAAGTGAAATGTTTTCACAGCTTCCAAATTAGCCTGCCAGAAAATGTTCTGTTCACAGTTCTGAGTATGTATAGAAATGAGCTAAAACAAAAATAGGAAATATTATTGTAGCAACATTTATTTAAAAATTTATTAAAGTGCATTCCTCATAAATTTTTGGTGGCAAAATCAAGAGACATGCCTAGAATCCAGATAAAAATGTTACGTATCTTCAGTATAGAAGTATGAATAGAAGAACCACCTAGGTTTCTCTTCGGAGTTTTAAGAGGCTGTTTTTTTCATGGCATAGGAGATAACCAATAAATCTGCTGCATGATCTATTAAATTACTAAGAGTTGTAGAAATGGCATAGAGAGTACTGCAGGTGCTGACTGTGGAGTTACTTTTTGGATATAAACTCTAAATGTTGACGCTTCTAATTACAATTTTACATCACTTGTCATTTTGTAGTTTAGGTGGGGTTACTCCTAATTTACAGCAACAGAGATGAAATTAAAATAAGATTCAAGTGGTTTCAAAGGAACAGTAATTTATTTCTATGTGGCAGCTTCAGAATTGGATCAAGTAGATTTAGACGAAAGGTTGCATCATCCAGGAATTCAGTAACCTTCATCAAATGAATCTTATGATTTTAGTACTATTCCCATGGGATAAATGTTTCCTGCCCCTAAACAAGCAAGCAAGCAAGCAAACAAATAACGAAATATCATCACATCTGACATACTTGCTGGTCAAAAAAAGTCTAAAAAATATTGGCATTCTAGAGCAGCATTCCAGCCCCAGGCTTCTTCAGATTTATCCATTCCAAATTTTCTCTCTTTCTGCTGTGGGTTTGTGACCTCTGAGCCTTTTACAGGTGGCAGCATTAAGATTCGAGAAGGCATCGAGAAGCATTGTAATTCCCCATGAGCTCTGAGTCTCCAGCCATTGATCGGTATGTCACTCTGCAATGCATTCATGCACAGATATTACACAACAGCCACAGCATATTATGGAACCTGAAATATTTTGATATAATTTAAAAAATATCAGTTACAAACCTTTAATGTCACATTTCCCTCTCTGGTATAAAGTAGGGGCTGTTGTAACTATAAAGTGGACTTTAAACTGACTTATTCTTTTGCAGCATGAAGAGACTACTGTTGATTCACACAACAAATTTGAAAGGGGCGTAAAAAGGAACAAAAGACATGGCATCTGAAAAATAGTGTAGATAGGAGAAGAAGGAGGAACGCACTTGAGAAATTTTTCAAGCATGATTCTTTGTCTTCTTGAACTCTGATTTAAAGGTTGCCTAGCAACAGTGGCAGTAACAGCTGGGACACCCTTGATCTTGTTGTGTAAACTATTAAAAATAGGTGATGGAAAGTGGCACCATGGAAACAATGACAATTCTGAAGCAGGTGTCTGCAGTGCTGCTTTTCAGTTTAATGTCAGAGGTGCAAATTTCAGAATTACTTTCTCCTTTTAATCTGATTTTTTAGGAAGGAAGCAATCTTTATTTCTACAAAATTAACTAAGATTGAAGATAACTTTATCCAATTCTGTGGCACTGAATTTCGATTACTGTTTTATATTGTTTCTTGCAAAAACCTTCAGAGGATCTTCATTTCCAGGGACTGAGGCTATTTTACTGCAGTGAATTACTGAAGCAGTTCTTCAGCAAGGGGCAAAACTGATATTTACAATATTAACCTCAAATATGAAAGAATCATAACCTTGATTTCAGCTAGACAGTATCTACCCCCAAATTATTATTATTTATATTATAATCTGAAGATGCTTACCTTTTATGGAGGTAATAAACCAAACTAGAATTAATAAATATAAACACTGCAACCTGCAGTGCTCATTCTGAAAGCATTTGGAGACCCAAGGTCAAGTTTGTTTTATCGTGAATGGTAAATCTGAGGCATGCTGAAGAGGAACAATTTTCAGCAACAGTAATTGTCTGCACTTTGCATAAAGATCTTTTTTGAGGATCTCAAATTCTATGTCCATAAATTCCATGTCAACTAAAGTGAGCAAAATCACTAGTCTCTTAAAAAACATGGGGGAATATCATATCTTCCTAAGATTAGCTAAGAAGCTAAGATTACTTAAATATCCTACTTTTTTAGTGATGTTTTTATTCAGTGTTAACTTAAAATATTAATGGGAGGAAAAACAGAGAAAGAACAGTAGAAATGCTCCTGACACATAGAAATGGTCTGGCATTGCCCATATGAGAAACCAGTCTTTTTTATTCTTAGTGAGAAATAAGCAGAGTCAAATGTTCAAAGAAGGCTTGGAGGCCAGTACCATTTTAGGAATTTTTGAAAGCTCTTTCCTTATTTTATCATGGGATAATTGCATTCTGATTGTCTAATTGCCAAAGTGAAATAGATCTGGAAAAAGAATATAACGGATTGTCTATCTGACAAATAAATCTGTAACTGCAGATCAAAAAAAAACGGCTAGTTAGTATATTCTAACTGACTTAAGCCTTCATGTCATTACTGCAAAAGCATTCAGTCATTTAACTTAGTTTTTTAAAACTGCTTGTGAAGGTGAAAGCTGCTGTTTTCTCTGGGCATCTTTTGCATTTCTGAGGTTGGTACATTGACAAAGTACTATATTGTACCAGTTTTGCTTTGGCTGATCTTGGAATAGAAAAAACAGGGTACCACTGGAATGCATGATTTTGGTGTTGTGTTGTAGTGTATTGTACTATTTTTAGATGAGATTCTGAATCCCATACTGAGACAGGCTGCAGCTGACATATAATGGCATTGCCTCCAGTGGAATTAACTTCTACCGCAGCCTAACTGAAAAGAATATTTTCGGCATAACCTTCTTGGTTTACAGCACAGTGGATAGGAACTTTCAGTGCATTTCCAGTTGGGTGAGCATGCAAACAGTATAGGGTAACGTAAAAGTTACAGACTCTTTCTTCTAAGCTAATTTAGTTTTACCTACTTTTACACATTGCTGGACAGAACAGAACACTTACGCTTCCAGAGGCACATTTGAATAGTCCAGTTGACACTGGTCTGTATTTGAAAGAACATACTGGTATTAAACTTTGATGCTAAGATTTCTTAGCAGAATCTTCAGTATTCTGCACAAGAATGATGTACTAACCAAGTAGACTTGTCTTCCAGGCTTCATGATTTAAGGTAAGTGCTAGAATTGACTTCCCTGAAGTCTGTTCTTGCCAATAGCTGCATAAAAGCCGTTCTACAAGCATCTAGAAATACTGAATTATTCATATTCACCAAATTATTTTAAGGAATAATGCATTCAGTTTCAATTGTCCTGCCTTATATGAAAATTAGCCTGTTGCAGAGGCAACTTCAGGGAGCTTTAAATTGTCCAAAAAGTACTATATATTTTCAGTAATCTTTCAATCATTTAAGCCCTACTAGCAAGAGCTAATTCACAATGAACGCTGCTTTGAAAAGTTTCATTAAGGAATTTAGATAATGGAGTTTATTTTAAACTTTGGTATATCTGAAGGTTATGCTGCGAGCTCATGACTTTGGGGGCAGAATAGAGACTTTTTATCCTCATCTGAATATCATTTTATTTTAAAACTGTCATCTGAAGTCAATGGAATTACTTCCTTTGCGATTAAGTATAGCCAAGGAATAAAAAAGCATAACTGAATCTATTGTCTTTTACAGATTAAGAAAAGTATTCAAAACCTGTATCTGATGCCAAGAAAGTATCATGCAAAAAAACATAAGGCTTTCATTAAGGATTTCAGGGAAAATAAACCATACTGAAACTGTTGGTATGAGCTTTCTTCATGTATTTGTCACACCAAAACTTTCCTTGTCTTATATCAGGAAGAACAAGACCAGGTTAAAGGCTTTACAAAATCCAATGGTTACAACTTGCCTTCACTCCCTGCTAGTGTCCTACATTTTTTGAGAGTCAAATCTTTTGTTATATAGAGATGCATCTTGCATCTTCTAAAAAGAAGCAGGACCTCTAGAGTAGTCCATGAAGTTCACCTCACAGAGGGAACACAGAGTTAGGAAATGGGCTACTATCCATTCTTAGCACAATGTATATCTAGTTTAACATATGTATTAAAAGGGCTTACCACAACAATGTACTTCACTAAAGAGTTTTTCTTCATTTTGAAGACAGAACAACTCAGCCTAGAGATTGTATTGCTCAGTGTACTACTGATGGGTTGTGATATTTGGTAAGAAAAAAGCTGGAACAGTGTAGGCATAGCTAGTCCTGGGCTAGTCCCTATTCCCAGTAGGCTGAAACATCTTCTAATTGATTGGCTTGTCTGGCCGAGGTGTTGCCTGAAGGCTTTTCTGACAGATACTAAGATTACAAACTCTTCAGCTCTGCAGCTGTCTTCTCTGTTTGTATATTATCAAGCACAGTATGTCCCTGACTTATTATTGAGAACTCCCTGAAGCTGTCCCCCTGCTCCCACTCTCTAATAAAATAAAGACAAAATAGGTACATTACATATAATGTTCCAAATCTTCCTGTAACCATCCTTCTCTTTAGAAATAATTTTTTAGCTAAGTATTTTTTTTCTCCTTCTTGTAATGATAAGACTGATGAATGAGGAGGAAGAAGAATGAGAACTCAAAGGAAAGACAATAGTTACCTTTATTTGCTCCAACTGAGTTTTCATGACACTTTCAAATGACACATATAGAACTAAGCAAAACATGGTGATTAGTTTGCACCAGGAAGTGCTAATTCTTTTCTGGACCCAAAAAGAAAGGCACAAGCACTCTCAAGATAGATAGTTATTTTATTAGTGTCTGAGAGAAGGTGAATGTAAGTTATAAAATCTTACAGTTTTTCTGATGCTGGGGACCCTGGGATTATACAGCATAAAACTGACTTCTGGTCAGGGCATGGCTCATACACTTCTAGTTCATGGTGAGTTTCACTGTTATTATGGGCTTTAGAGTTTTATAGGATTTTCTTAGACATGAACAACTCTGCTCATCTTTTTTAATGTGGCACAAAGTGAGGTATATATGAAAACATGTGATTTCTAGATAGACCAAGACATACCAATGGCATCGTCACCAGTGATCCTACATCAAGATATATGTGCAGTACAATGAAGTCCTGCATGTACTCACATCAGCTGCTATATGGCTCACTATTTCCTCAATGTACAATTGTCTTCAGCTTAGGAACAAAATTTATTTTGCATTTGTTTTCCCTCTTTGTCTTGTCAGGATTCTGGAGCTTGGGGTCACTATGCTCCTCCAAGGAGTGACCCAGTCTAGAGCCATCCCTGACAGTCAGAGGTTAATACAGCTGAAAGGCTAATTCTTTTGAGCAGCAAGTAAAGATTAGCTGCATCTATCTAAAAAAATACTACCATTACCTGATCCCCACTGAGTGGTTTGATAAGGTAGGGAGCAGGAGCTGCTCTGGCTGCAGTGTAGATGGTTGCCTTTACAAGCCATCAGTTTTTTTATGGGGCTTGGAGGTCAGTTTGGAGAAGATCAGGGAAGAAACCTAGCTTGGGCTTAAGTGAGGCCCTTTGACGGTGAGCAAATGGTTCCTGGGTGAACATAAGGTTATTCAGGCCTATGGGTGCAGTTAGGGCTCTCTCTGTGAGGCAAGAAATTTCTGAGCTGCATTTGAATATTTTCTCCCCATCCCCCACTCCCTCTCTGCCAGCATTTCTTTCTGTATTTGCTATATTCAGCATTTTAAGGATCTGTGTGTGAAGCTGTTTTTTGTACATAGTAGCAAATAAGCATATGGAGCAGCCCAACAAGCCCATGCTCTTGCTGATTTCTTTGCCTGCTGGGCAGTATAATGAACCACCAAATAAACTGTTTGCAAGCAATATTTGAGATTTATCCTTTAAAAATAAGTCTAAAAATGGTAATATATGAGTTGAAAACAGGAATAACCATATCCTGCACTTCTCAGAAGAGATGCATTTTATTCTTGCTATATCTTGACAGGTATCTTCCCACCAGGGCTGCAGTTCACAATGTGGAAATTAATCAGATGTTCAAGATAATTAAAAACACGTTTTTAAGTGCTTTGGGGAAAGAAAGATCTGAAATAACAGGACAAATTCTTAAATGGTCTTACAGACAATAGTTTTACAG
>JAVCKT010008944.1:0-23316 GCA_032273925.1 Rhynchotus rufescens | reverse complement strand
TATTAAAAAAAAAAAAAAAAAACTCCCACCCCCCCCCCCCCCCCAAAAAAAAAAACCCAATGACCAAATAGAAATTATTCCCCCTGCCCCAGCCCCCCCAAAAAGCACAACAAAAACACACTCTGTGTGTGTGTGTGGTCTGCAGTACTCTCTGAAGAGTAATTACAGTGAGAGTTGGATTGGATCACATAACCCTTTAGTGGGAATGGAGGATGGAGGATGTGGTTTGGGAAGGGAAAGGTGTGATGGTAGCAAGGTAAAAAGTCTTAACTTGCAATAAAAATAATGGCCGTTGCCCATGTGTGCCATTCTGTGATGCCCTACGGATGCATAAAGGGATGAGCTGGGAGAGTTGGGTGGCAGACGTGCTGCTGCTGCTGTCAGGGACAGGGAGACGCGTGCGAAGCAGACGCGTGGCCTGCCCTCGTTAGGCCGAGTCCAAGTGCACGGCTGTGCAGGTAGAGGCACAGCGCGAAGGCGTAGCTGCTCGTGCCCCACGCTTCGTGCTGTAGGTGAGTTGCAGGCTGTTTCCAGCCTCTTCTCGGGAGAGCTGGCTTCCAGCAGGGAATTACGGAGAGCAGCACCTTGGGTAGGGAAGGGTAGTGACCCTCTGGTTAAGGGAGGTTTTGCCTGCTGGGGAAAGGAGCTGTCTTTGGGGAAGCTTCCTTGGGTTTGCCTGCTCTGGCTGCTGGGAGCCCCTGGAGCACTGGGGCGGGAAGGAGGAGCTGGAAATGGCTTCCTCTTGGGGTGACAGTAGGAGGAGCCCTGTGGGGAGCACAGGCAGGTGGGGTGTCACTGTCCCCGTGCTGCGCCTGTTGCTGCCCCGGGGCGCCTGCCAACAAGACAGCTTTTTAACTGGAATGAATAAAGGGCAGCTCCAAATAACCCACCGGTGTGAGGGTCTTTTTATTTTATTTTTTCTTAAAAAAAAAAAAAAAAAAAAAAAAAGGGGATAAAGTGCCCTGATGTTTTGATATTGGTGTGTTCTCTCTCCCCATTTCACCTATACCCAAGGGCAAATACACAGTATGAGTTCAGTTCTCTTGTTTCAGCAAATACCTGGCATAGGGGACCCTGCGCCTCTAATTCCGAAGGGAATCTCGGGATCCACAGCACGACTTGTGCTCAGCGCCTGTCTGGGCTCTGAGCAGGCTGCTGTGTTTTCACAGTTCCTTATCTGCTTTGTGGATCCCCTGGCTGTTGTGGGAGAGCCGGAGCAAGGGACGGCAGCAGCGCTGCTTGGCATCCTGGCTGTTAACCCCAGTGTGGGCAGCTGCAGCTTTGGATATCCTTTGGGCTTTGGATATCCTCCTTGGTAGGAGGGAGGAAGGGGTGGGTGAGTAAAGAGGGCAGCGAGCAGACAGATAGTGTTTTTATTTTCATTCCTTTCTGGTTAACGTACGTATTCTACGTGCCCTCCTCCCTTTTTCCTCCTGCTTAGTAGATTGAAACTGGACAAAATTTTTTCCACTGCCACCTTTGCTTTTTCAGTAGGTTGAAGTAGGCTCCTCTTCCTCTTGTATCACAAGAGGGTAGTAGGAGTGGTGCTCTTGGGGGTGTGGAAAGAAGGCCAAAGAGTTGGAAATAAAAGATGAGATCAGAATGTGAGGAGATCTCTAGTAGACCTTCTTGTAGGAAGCTGCTTTTTGTTTTCTGCCTTAAGCTTCTCAACAAGAGTAATTGTACCTTTAAGCGTGTGATGTGGATAGATAGTACTTAGGAGTAATGCCTTCTTGGCTGAAGTTTGTCATATTTCATCATAACATCTGAGAATAGCCTCTCTGCTAAATTTCTGCCAAGTGTGGGGTATGTTCCTGGTTTGGGTCTGGGGGGCCGGTAGAGGATCATTCTCTCATACAAGAAAGGTCCAAACTTTTCTTTATAGCAGATAGCTGTTAGTTAGATGAGCTTGGTAAAGTTGACAAAGTTCTACAATTGCTGTCAACATAGTACTCATTTAGTACAAAAAGCCTCTCGGTTTAGACAGGCTTTTTTGTTACATGGAGCAACGTGCTTGATGCTGTGTTTGCGATGGGATGCACTGGCTGCCCTGCAGCTCCTGTTCCCTGAGGGAGAGCCGCAAGCCCAGAGCCCTGTGGGAGAGGGGCAGCGCGTGGGCCCGGTGCCCACGACAGGGGGTTTCACTTAACCTTGGAGATGAGGCCTGTAAAGCCTCTCCCCTCTGCCCCTTTCGTCTGTTCGGCAGTGGGCTGTCTTCTCTTGGCTCTGTCTCTCCTCACTTGTCTGCTCTGTGTGTTTATACACTGACACATCATATATATGGTCAGGGAGATGCTCATTTACTTCAGCCTGAGAGTATATTCTGTCCTTTAACTTTTGAAGCAGAAGGAAGGCGAACCTGTTGTATTGACCAAGCAGCTTCCTCGCTCTCCACTGCTGTACGATTGCCCGGGAGTCACTGACTGTAACACATGTCCTTTATTGCTAAGGTTAACGTAGAGGATTATTCTAAATATGAGTGCATGTGTATGCTTGCTTACAGACACAGGCCAGATTTTGTAACTCTGGAAGCTCTTGCCTTCTTACATATTCTTCCAGGAGCCGATTTCTCCGAGTCCCATGCTCCAGAACTGCGACACTGGCAGCTTCCACTGCTCGTTTCCTTCTGTGGTGGTCGTTCCTGAGTCACTTGCCTTGCTGCTTGTCAGACTCGGCCTGTGCAGGCTGCTGTTTGAGGCACAGCTGCTTGGACCCCTGCCACTGCAAACCCGTGGCAATGCGAGAGCAGCAAATGTGGAAGCGGTTGCCTGAAAACAGTTGCTTGTAGCTGCCTCTGCAGGGCCTAGTTGTGGCCATGGGGGCCACCCCGGGCACCAGGTTGTTGCCTTCAACGTGTCCTGCCCACTGGAATGAACAGGAAGCTCAGGAACACCAACGGGAATTGAGTGACCATTCACAGCCTGTAAGAACGCAAAAGGGATTGGGGGGGAAAGAAAGAAACCAAGCAGATGGGCAAAATACTTGCAAGTCTTGTAGGTAGGGGACAAGAAAGATGGGGAAGTGAAAACACAAAAAGCAAGGCAAGAATTGGTGCAAGTTAAGGGACTGTACTGTGGGAAGACTAATTCAAATATTGGTGCTGGGAAGGGGATACCACGGGAACATGGCCCCCTTGGTAGGAAGGAGGGAGGAAAAATGAGCATGGGACAGCAGATGCTGTAGGAGAAGGGTCGTGACCCTAATAAATACGAATTTGAGTAACTGCAGAAAGGTTTTTAATTCTAGGTTGTCAACCAACCTAGGACTAAATTAAATTGATTATGATTGATTAGGATTGATTAGGGTTATCAATCAATTAAAAGTTGATATAATTGTCAACTTGAAAGCCCATCTTACCTCAGCTACGCACACATCTAAGGAATAATGATCTAAAAAACAAAGGTACATACAGAGCATAGATAAATGAGGACAATATGTTCAATGGAGTCAGTGTGGTTAAAATGGTAACAAATACATCTTTAGTAGCTTTTGCTGTAGTTAGCTGCCAAGTTTGATTAGAATAGCACTAGATGTCTTACAGCCAAGGCATTTTTTTTTTTTTTTTTTTTTTTTTTTTTTTTTTTTTCCCCAAATCCCCAAGAAGCATCTGAAGTATTGAAGAAGCTTGGAGGACCTCAGGCTTAATCTAGGGTGATATATGCCCCTAAAACTCCTGTCTTTTTGATCAGTAAAACTTGTGATGCTTTATGTTTTGTAGGGATTGTGGGCTGCTACAAAAGTGATGGGAACTTGAAGTCCTAAATAAACTTGATGAGGGTTTGTGTATATGTGTGTTTTCTTTTCTAGATTTTTAGGTGGGATCTTCTCCTCTGTTTATCTCAGTTAACAAATTTCAAGGTAGCTGACACTTCCACTGTTTCTTTTTCATCCTCACATAGCTTCTGAAGCTTGTGCTCTGCTAGCCTAAATCCTTTTCAAATGGGATAGACCAGCACAGCTTTTCTTGCCAGGCTAAGAGCGTGCCAGCTGCATCCACTACTGGTAAATGGTGATAACTACCAGCTGGATCACAGGCTCCTTTGTTGGAGCTTGTGTTTCTGAGGAATGGCCCTTCCCTTTGCTTGTTGTGATGAGCTGAAACATAGGTACCTCTGTTTGTTCCTCCAGCTTAAGCAGTTTGTCAGCTTTATCTGTCAGAACTTGAGCAAGCTTTTCATATCTAAAGCATCAAAGAATTCTGTATGAGTTTGACTATTGCTGTCCTTTAAGGAAAAATAAGTACAATTAACTGTTCCTACTATAAATACTAGAAGCATTTACACCAGTACACCAGCGTTTACACCAGTAAGGGGTTGGTAAAACATACACAAACAATAGTAGAGATAGGGCAGGTGTTTTGCCAGGTATCCCTAGCTTGCAATTCCGGGCTTACCTGGGCCTATGCCTCAGCCTAGGGCATGCTGGAAAGCTCCTGCAGAGCTGGTAGCGTTTGGTCTCTGCCGAAGGAAGAACAAGTGGATGAACTTCCTGGTGTCATGAGGAAAGAAAAAAGCTGCCAGATTCCTCCTGTAGGAGGTTATTCCTCTTGTCCCCCAAGAACACAGTCCACCTCAGCGTTTTGTTAAGCCAACTTACTGATAAATACTCCTTGCCCGTGGCAATGAAAATATTTATACGTGTGGACTTCGTGATCTCCGAGAAGACATGAGTGTGTCCGGTCTCGGTGTTCATCTGCAGCTGGTGGTACAGAAGATGTCAGCTGGCCTCTTCCCAGACATTCTGCCATCACCTGGAGGAGACAGGTTCTTCCCACCTCCTGCCCATTAAAATGCCTTGCTCACTTTTCCCGCTTGCCCTGCTGGGCTTTTTATGCAGTTGTCATAAATCATGTGACTTTTCTGTACCCTCTCTCCTTCCTCCTTTACTTCCAGTTGCTGCACAGAAGTCAAAACTCAAATCTGATTGCAAATTTGCCGAGACTCATTGTCTACTTGCGAAGAAAAGCATGGTTTTTCTTGCTGAGGGAGTTGCTGTGGGGCAGTTGAACCTCTGGTCATCATCACTGAGAGTTACTATGAAGACCTGTTTGCCAGAGAAGAGTGGCCCGTTCCCTCCATGGTGCTGAGCAGTGGCACTTTCTGCCTTTTTGAGAATTCAGGTGAAGTTTGTCACCTGTGTAGGTGTCAGCCACTTCTTTGCCTTGGCAAGGGCAAATTGCCTACGTATGCATTTTCTTTAAGCTTGTAGTCAGCTTTAAATTATAAAGGAATAATCCATCTACTGAGACTTAAGACCTGTTTAACAGAGTAGAGTATGCCTAGGCAGACGTGAAGCATGTGGGCTTTCTTTGTGAAATCTTTTGGTTTTTCCACATAATAAGGAACTTTTCTGCCCCCCTGTCCCTGTTTCCCTCCCCCTGTATGTTTGAGCTTTTAGGAAGAACAGTGGAAGCCACTGGCCTGCCCCTCCTGACAGTGCTGGAGCCTTGCAGGGAGAGAAGCCAGCTGGGTGCAAAAGGCAGAGGCAGTGGCGGGAAGTGGCTGGCTGAGGCGCTGCTGGCAGTGCCCTCCTCAGAAAAGCAGCCCTCTCCCTCTGTGGTTCTGCAGCAGCTTCTTGTTCCCTTTGGAGAACTGCCCCTGCACTTCGATAAAGCTGCATTTTCTTCTGTTTTTCCTTAAAATACGTAGCTTGGCCCTCTCTTAGATAGGTGTGCATGCCTGGGCTGAGAGGAAGCCGTGTGAAGGGAAGGGAATTTGCAGTACTGCGCTGACCCTTGGTCACGCTGCCCTTCAGCTTCACTTGGCCGTAGCTTATTGCAGTTTCTGCTGCTGTAATACAGCACAGCAGCTTTGCATTTCTAACAGATAAAGGCCGTACAGCTTTCTGGGGCTCTGTGTTTCTCCTGCTGAGCTGCGTACTGTGATCTCTCTTACTTCTCTAGAGCCTCCGAGAGCAGCCCCTTAGGAAAGGAAAGGAGAAGGAGTTATTATGGAGCAAACTGCTTATTCTGAGGGTGCTGTGAAATGAAGGACGGTGCCAGGGATGCTCCTGGGACTCCAGAGCAAAAAGCACATGGCACATGATAACGTTTGATCATCTCACTCACTTGAGCCTGGCAACGTGCATCAGCCTGGCAACTGCTGCTTTTAGGGCAGCAGTGCCATGGAGCAGCAATGTGGTACCCTGCTCTCCAAGGCCAGGGCAGGGTGAGAGCAGCCCTGCGTGCGGGTACCTGTGCTGCCCTGGGCCAGGCAGTTAAGTCCCTGCTGAGTCAGGTCGCTCCTAAACGCTGTATTCCTCTGCTCCTGCTCGTTCAGTCTAAGTTACTGCTGCACTTCTGTCTCTGGGCTCTCCTGCTTCTTGCTGCATATTTGTGCTTGCTGTGGGTAGAGTCCATCCCAGCCCATCCGCCCTCGTTCCTTGCTTATGGGAGGAATCCCCAAGCTGTTGCTGGGTGTTGCGGGTTCTGCTGAGCAGCCCGTGTCGGGAGGCTCCTGCTTTCCCAGGGGTTTAGCTGAAACGTGCCAGTCATTTTCTGAAGAACATTTGTGTGATCATGTTTCTGTGTGCTAGTACGCTGCACTGGAATGCACCTTATATATATATATAGATATATGTTTCTTTTTTTTCTGTGAGGTAGGGTACCTTAAATAACCTTGTGTTTACAGTGGAGCAGGACATACACGTGTGGTTTCTGTGCAGGAGGAGGCAGGCAGGAGCTCGCTGCGGGTCCCTGGAGGGAGGCTGCAGTGTGAGCAGGCCAGGCACTGTGCTCGTGGGCTTGAGTATTGCAGAGACTGCTCGAGGTGCTGCGGATTTATTGCTCTGTGTTCTGGGAGAGAGAAGGTTAGTGCCTTCCATATGGAAGATGCTGAATTGGGCACGCTGTTTCTCTCAGAGGAAGGTGGGAGTGGAGGGGAGAAACCCTCTTTCTAAGGAAGGACCTCAGAACTACTCGCTAGGACATGAACGAAGTGAAGCCTGTTCTCAGCTCGCTGGCAGTGAGGGCTGCCCTGTGTGATAGATGGGGCTACCTGCAGCATCAGCAACTCCTGATTGGGGCTGGTGTCCCAGTGCTGAGGAGCTGCTGAGGCTTCCTTGCAACTCGGAATGGTAAGAGCACGGGGAAAGTTTCCATTTGCAAGAAAGAGAACTAGACGAAGTAGAAACCTAGTTCTGAGCATCATCCTGAGTGTTTTGGGTCTGGAGGAGTTTGATTCTGGCATGTTTCAAGGTCCTTGTTAGAAAAGGACTGCGGAGAAAGTTTGCCTTTAAAACAATCATACAAATTCCTCCTAAAAATCCCACCCTAAATCTGCTCCAAATTATCTAATCTCTCTTTAGGGAATTCTTTGAGACTTTTTTTTAAATTTTTTTTTTCCCCTTAAAGGACAAACTGTCTGTTGGAGAGACATACGCATTGTTTCACCAGAGTTGTAGCCTTCTATCTTCAGACAAGAGGGAAAAAATATTGTCTTGTGTCTTTGATATGATCCAGCCAGAAAGCAGCTTTAGGGAAAAAAAATCACAGTCCTTGGCAGCAGTGCTTTCTTTCTGTCTTCTTTTTTTTTTTTTTCTGTCAGTGCCACAGCTTACACTGTTCTAATAACTTGAGATTAAACTCGCATGGGGCGTCTCCAAAGTCCTTCCTAAGACTTGAGGTCATAACTTGCTGGAAGTTCAGAGGGACGAGTCTCATTTTAGTGATGAAAAAAAGATCTAGGATTATTTTAGAATTAGGTCTAATAAGAAACTGGTACAAGAGGCCACTTCAGTACAGTGATTTAGCGACGGTGCAGCAAATTTATAGCGGCTACTGAAAACTTTCCACCTTCCTGCCTAAGCAAGCTGAATCCTGCAAATTTGGGATATTTATTGCAAAGGTGATGGTTCAGGACTCGAGACAACTGCTTATTTAAAATGGTTTGGCTGTGCCTTCCAGTGGAAAGCGCCAGGGTTCTTCCTGTGTTGTTTATTTTGGTTAAATTGAGCCCGTAGTTGTTTGGCAAAGTGTCCTAATTGAGAAATGCACCGTTTATTTATGGGCAGTCGCATCTTCTACTTACATGCCTTCCAGAGGGATTGAGTCTGCTTGTAGTATTCATACTACGCACTGGGAACCTCTGGCATCAAATAGGGTATCATAAAATAAAACTCCCGAATTTTTAAGTAGGTTATATTATAGTATAGTTTTGCAAGGTCACTAACTAGCTTGGGGGGAAAAAGTTTGGAATTGAACTTAAGTTCAAGTTGAGAATATTTCAGAAACAGAACAGGTCAGTAGGAGAGGGGGAATACAGATTTTTTTAAAAAAATTAGCTTGCCCATTACTCTAAATTTTATGAGTAGTAGTTATTTTTCTTTCCACTGCTTCTCAGTGAAATCTTTCTCTACTTCCCTTAAAATATTTATAAGCTTGATATAAACATTTTAGCGTAGTTGCTTTTCAAATATTACACAAAAGCAGTTACAGCTAAGCACTGCATTACTTGTAGCTGATGGCGTCACACAATCTGAAGTGTTTATAACTTTACGATGGATTAAGCTAAACCGTGGAGTAGACCATTTAACTTCTGCTGCCTTTTGCGGGTGGCGAGAAATGTGAATTCTTTTATGGAAGAATTTAAAATACATCTGTGGTTTGAGGCTTATGAGCATGTTAAATTTAGCGCACAACTGTAATCAGCCCATTTTGTGCCGTGTCTCTGCAGCCTGTCATTATTGACTATAGCTCCAGCAGGATGAGTATCCGTATTCTCATGTGGCTTGGCGGTGGGGAACCCTTATTATCCTTTTCGGAGTCTGAACTCCTCCTGAAAAACAGCCAGCTTGTACAAATAGCATGATTGTGCATTTCTCTCTAAGGCCGAAGTCGTGGCTTGCTGCAAGCTTTTAAAATAAAAATGTATCTGCCTTAATGAGAAACCCACGTTCTCACATCAGCACCTTTGCAGCCTTCGGTAGGGCATGCAGCGAGGTGGGCAGGCTCTGTGTCAGCAGCAGCTCCGGTTCCTTATGGGCCACCTGAGAATCTAGGGCTTTTAAACTTTTTTTTTTTTTTTTCCCCTTAAAATTCCTACAGGGATGCTAAGCAGGGAAACGCCAAATACTCGTGTACAGTATCCAGGTGGTTGTATTGCCCACAGACGAACTATTAGGGAAACACACGCATGCAGAATGGCAGGGCAGGGTCTAAACGGGATGTTGGTAGCGCTTCTCGTAGACCCTGTGGGCAGAGCGAGACTCAGGGATTTTTGTGCTTACACTATTTTTGCCAGCAGGTGGGGAAAGGGGAATGGAGTCAAACCCTGTTCCTAACTGCTCTGTGATAACCGTGAGTGCTGAAGATCAGCATTCCAGCCTTTAGACTCCCCTTTTCCTTTGCTTTGGCCATCTCTTCCCTCGCTGTGCCTATCTGTTGTAGGAAGGAGAGGGAGTCTTGTGCCTAGCACTCCCTGAGCTCATGGCATGGGCTCGGGCACGTGTGGATGGGTGGTGTTTTCCCAGGCAGAAGTGCTGGGAGTAGGAGCCGTAGCGCAGCCCCTCAGCGCCACTGCTACCCGGACCACCCCGGCTCTCCGCACAACCCCCTTCCCTCCGCTTCGCTCCCTTCAGCCCCGCTTAACTAAACGAGCAGGGATGCTCCTGAACGGCCCTGGCAGCGCGGGGTGGCGGCGGGGGGCAGAGCAGCAGGGCTTTGCTGCACAACGTGCCCACGTCCGTGCCGTCCTCCCCAGCCTCGCGCCTGGAAGGCGGTGCTGGCAGCGGCGCCTCCTGACGTCCCAGTGACCCCCTACTGCCCAGATCCATGGGGTTCTCCCGCCAGCGCCCCTCCGGAGCTCCCGAGGGATCGCGGAGCGAGCAGGTGCACGCGGGAGCACCCCAGGGCCGGTTGTCAGGACGTTCCTTTTGTCGTTTTGGCACGAACGGCTCTTTTCTTTGCTCAGATTGTGGGGAATATCTATGAAGAACTGTCCGAGTCAGGTGGAACCCTGTGATAATCCATAACCCAGACGGATGCTAACGTGTCGGTAACTTGCAGAATACCCTTGGTTCTCCAGTTGCTCGTAAGCCTGTGTTGCCCTCTTGACATCATTATCACTTCATTTTGATTTTTTTAGTCATAGCAGCCGGCTGGTGTCTCAAGTGCACGCAGGCGACACGAGAATCTGTCAAGATTTGTGGGGCGCAGGGATTGAGCAAACCGGGAAATGACTCGCCGGGGTAACGGCCCCTAGTGACTTTTTTCCTGCAGTTGCTTGAATGAGGAAGGCCTTTAGAGCGGCTTGAGAAATAGACTTGAATCCTGCAGGAGCCAAAAGGAACGAATACTGAAATGCATTTCTGTTTCTTGCCTTGTTTGGGGGAATTTGGGTCACTTAATACCCTAGAATTGCTGCATCTCTTAAGATACTTGTATACGACATTAAAGTTGACTTATAAAAGGCATTGCTTCGTAGGCTTATGAATATTTAATGTTGTATATTATGGATTGCATAAATGTAGCAGGAAATGTAAGGGGAAAAGTCTGTGGTGTTCAGTCATTGTTGTACTAGACTTCAAATTTTTTCTCGTTACTTCATGAAATTCTCCTCTAATTCAATCTTTGTCTTTTGTCTTTGCTGCCTTGCAGGGTTGGTACAGTAGGCCTCACTAAACTTAGCTGCAACTAAGAATTTCTCCTACATCAACTGAGTTAAGGCTGATGCTCTTGTGGAATGTGGATTAAAAGTGCGTGCTAAGTTCCAAATTTCCATTTGAGAAGCGGAGAAAGTAAATGTACCACAACCACCAGCATCAGGACAGCAAACCAAGGGACAAAGAATTTGATCCGCAGTGTTGCTAAATGTTAACTGGTTCACGTGTGGCTTAAGAGACTGTTTGCTGGGGGGCGAGAACTGGACGTCAGCTGTGCGAAGTCACTTGGTTTACAAAAATGAGGGCTTCTTTGGAGACGGCAGACATTGCCATTGTGGCGCTGTACTTCGTGCTGGTGATGTGCATAGGTTTTTTTGCCATGTGGAAATACAATCGGAGCACCGTGAGTGGCTACTTCTTGGCAGGGCGTTCTATGACCTGGGTAGCTATCGGTGCATCGTTATTTGTGAGCAATATTGGAAGTGAACATTTCATTGGGCTCGCAGGATCTGGAGCGGCGAGTGGATTTGCAGTAGGTGCATGGGAATTCAACGCCTTAATGCTTTTGCAGCTTTTAGGATGGGTCTTCGTCCCTGTCTACATCCGGTCAGGAGTATACACCATGCCTGAATACTTGTCCAAGCGTTTTGGAGGGCATAGAATCCAAATATATTTTGCAGCACTGTCTCTAATTCTTTATATCTTCACCAAACTTTCAGTTGACTTGTATTCAGGGGCGCTTTTTATCCAAGAATCGCTAGGTTGGAACCTCTATTTGTCGGTTATCCTCCTTATCGGAATGACTGCACTGTTGACTGTGACTGGAGGTCTTGTGGCTGTCATCTACACAGACACGCTTCAAGCTCTGCTTATGATTATTGGTGCCCTCACACTTATGATCATAAGTATCACGGAGGTTGGTGGGTTTGAAGAAGTGAAAAAAAGGTACATGTTAGCATCACCAAATATTACGTCTATCTTGTTAACCTACAACATTTCCAATACCAATTCCTGCAATGTCGACCCAAAGCCTGATGCTCTTAAAATGTTGCGCGAGCCAACGGATGAAGATATTCCCTGGCCTGGATTTCTGCTGGGACAGACTCCGGCTTCTGTCTGGTACTGGTGTGCCGACCAAGTCATAGTGCAGAGAGTTTTAGCAGCCAAAAACATTGCTCATGCCAAAGGATCCACTCTGATGGCAGGCTTCTTAAAGTTACTGCCTATGTTTATTATAGTCGTCCCAGGGATGATTTCCCGGATCCTGTTTGCGGACGATATCGCCTGCATTAATCCAGAGCACTGCTTCCAAGTGTGCGGCAGCAGAGCTGGCTGCTCGAACATTGCCTACCCGCGTTTGGTGATGAAGCTCGTGCCCGTCGGTCTGCGGGGCCTCATGATGGCCGTGATGATCGCCGCGCTCATGAGCGACCTGGACTCCATATTCAACAGCGCCAGCACCATCTTCACCCTTGACGTCTACAAGCTCATCCGGAAGAGCGCGACGTCCAGAGAACTGATGATCGTGGGACGAGTCTTTGTGGCTTTCATGGTAGTGATAAGCATTGCCTGGGTGCCCATAATAGTGGAGATGCAAGGAGGTCAGATGTACCTTTACATTCAAGAGGTGGCCGACTATTTGACTCCGCCGGTGGCCGCGCTCTTTCTTATGGGGATCTTTTGGAAGCGTTGCAACGAGCAGGGCGCCTTCTACGGCGGCATGGCCGGCTTCACGCTCGGAGCGATACGGTTGGTGCTGGCCTTTATCTATCGCGCCCCGGAGTGCAACCAGCCGGATACTAGGCCCGGCTTTATCAAGAACATCCATTACATGTACGTTGCCACCGCTCTCTTCTGGATCACCGGGATCGTGACCGTTATCGTGAGCCTCCTTACACCGCCGCCCACCAAGGAGCAGGTCCGAACGACCACGTTTTGGGCCGTGAAGAACAGAAGCGTAAAGGAGACGGCCGCAAAGGGGGAGCTGTACAAAGCGCAAGAAAAGAGCATCTTAAAGTGCAATGAGAACGCTAACCATATCATGCCAAATGGCAAATCGGAAGAAAACCTTAAAAATATTAAGCCTGAGGATATCAATCTTCTGGTAACTTGCAGGGATGACAGCAACCCGGTGATTTCTGTAAGTCACTCTGAGGTCGAGACGCCGGTTGATTGTTACTCGAACGGACAGGCGGCTCTGATGGGCGAGAAGAAGCGCGAGGAAGAAAGCGATGAGCGGGAGAGACATCTGAAATTCATAGATTGGTTCTGTGGCTTTAAAAGTAAAAACATGAACAAGCGAGCCGTTCGGGAGATCGAGGAAGAGACTGTCTGTTTACAAATGCTGGAAGAGACTCCCAAAGTTAAACTATTACTAAATACTGGACTGGTCTGTGTCTGTTCGCTCGGAATATTCATGTTTGTCTACTTCTCGTTGTGAGTGAATAGTGAACTTTTAAGGGTATGGCTAAACATACAGAAGTTGATACAGGTCTCTGGAGTTTCCTTTTTTTTTTTATGTGTCTGTTTTTTTTTTTTTTTTCCTTCTTTTCCAAATAACATGAGCGCAACCCAGGCACTGTTTACGCTATAACTGTCGCATCCACCTTAGCCGATTGAGAGACCCATGGGAGACGTGTCGTGCTAGCCCTGCTGCCCAAGGCAGAACACACTGCGTGGGGTTTCCTGCTCCTGTTCCCCCTTCAGGTTACTCCCTTTCCCGCCCCTCCTGCCCCCCATTTGCAGTGCTAACCTTTCCTGTTTCCATGTACACCTATATAAATATACCAAAGGCGGGCGGGCGGCTGCGAAGGTCGGTCACTTCATCGAGCTCAGTCAGCACTAAGGTGAAGATAACAAGGGGTCGCTTACGCAAGTGTAAAATCTAAACGACTAAAGCCGTGTTGGAAGACTTCAAATGTAAGACTGTCATGCTCACCGTTGTACAGGTGGTCTGCGTTACATGGCTGTTTTACCTTGGCCAACATAATACGTACCAATTTTGCTCACTGCTTCTAGGGTTTTTTTGTTTGTTTTCTCAGTTCTTAGGGGAACAAGAGGATGATATTTTGTCTCATCGTATACTGTTCAGAACATGATACCTGTTAGTAGCTTCTTTTGTCATTTTTCTCTGTAAGGGAATGTTTGTCTAACTTTTGTTTGTTTCCACTGTAAATGCCGTTATAGAAAAAATGTTGTATTTCAGAAAGCAAAAAAAATAGGGAAGGAAAAAAAAACCTGGAGAGGACAAATGGGCAGTTGAGGAGAAGGGAAAAGGATTGCTCTCTTTATTTGTGTTTTGTAACAAATGCAAAGGCAAGAATGCATATTCAATGCCTTCTTCAGTCCCCCGATCTTCAGCCTTTTTTTGTCATTTACATAATTAGGGTTAGTTTCTTATCAAGGCAAAACTTCCCCACAGGTTCTACCGCATGGGAAAAGAGGTGGATGATGCCAGCCTTTGCATATGTTTGCTTGGTAAACACACTGAAATGTGTCTGGTTTTTTTTTTTCCTCTTGCTGCGTGCAGCTAAAAGGAAGTACTGTGCAACCTTATTGCTGCTTTGTGAGGGCAGGAAAAGTGGGTAGACAAAGGAGAAGGAGGGAAGAAAAGAGGTGGAGCAGGGCAAGTCTCCTGCTTCCTCTCTTGCCCGTGTGGAACCTTAACTTTTCAGGACTGTCTAACAAGGGAGACCACATCAGGAGAGAGAAAACGAACACAGCAGTAACCTGTGTTGCTGCCCATTGAGGTCAACTCTTTTGATCCCTCGGGAAAAAAAAAAAAAGTTTTCATAGGCAAGCACAGAAGATTAGGGACTCTGAGGCACTAAGCTTTGCTTCTCCCACGAAAGAAACCCCAGACCAATTCCAAGTCTCCAGGACTTGTGCGTGCAGGCAGCAGATGGAAGCTGACAGACTATGAAAGGTTGCAGCATTAGGTCCTAAAGCTTCACGTTTCTTATTCACTTCCCCCTTTATGAAATAAAGGAGTGTGCCACAATCCTAGATACTGTCATCCTTAGCAGGATGAGTGGCACTTTGAGCTCAAGAGCGCTGACTTAGTCACACTTCTGTGTGGCTACGTGAGTTTCCATAAACTAAACATAGTCAGGACTGGTTTTCTGGCCTTGGGGCCAGCTGACGCAGTCTGGCCATGCTATAAAACTCCCTTAGGCTCCAAAGCAGGATGTCATATCTGGACTGCCTTTAAGAAGGATCCCTGCCGTTGTGCTAGTACCCGAGCTTGTCTTGGGAATTGTTTGGGACAGTGCTAACTGGAGAGACCAATGCCGGCCAAGGGACCATGATCACTGTATTAGCATAAAAGGCAGAGACCAAGAAATGGGGCTGGAGTAGATGATCTCTAGAAGTCCCTTCCAACCTCAACCTTTTTGTGATTCTGTGAATCACAGAGAAGGGGCCAAGCTCTTCTCACTGGTGGCCAGTGACAGGATAAGGGGCAATGGGTACAAGTTGAAACACAGGCAGTTCCATCTCCCTGTGAGGAGGAACTTCCTCACTGTGAGGGTGCCAGAGCCCTGGAAGAGGCTGCCCAGGAAGGCTGTGGAGTCTCCTTCTCTGGAGATCTTCCAAACCTGCCTGGATGCCGCCCTGTGCCCCGTGCTCTGGGTGTCGCTGCTGGAGCAGGGGGTTGGACTAGATGATCTCTAGAGGTCCCTTCCAACCTCAACCATTCTGTGAATCTGTGAATGATTCCCTGGCATTAACTTCCTAATACATGAGACACAATCTTTAGTGGATGAATTAGTTCTGTGGAGATTAAATTTGGGTAAATCCTACCATTGACTGCCAGAGAAATTGTTTTTTTTTCAGTAAAGTGGCCTTGTAAGCTGAATCTGTAGGCCGTCTAAATAGCTTTTGGCAGTGTAATATGTAATACATATTGGCAGAGAAACTGGTTAACTTCCAGATTTTTTTTTTTAAGCATTTGAGTACTGTTAGTTCTGAGATTTTAAATGGAGGACAAGATATCCCACTTTTCTCCGCTATATTTAATTGTTACCACTGGAAAAGAGAGTACCATAGTGGGAAGTATGGTGATTACTATAGGGGCTGTATTCAAGTACATGCAGAAGAAGAGAGAAGAACTACTGTACGCGAGTCTTGATGTTATCAGTATGAAAAGACACATTTTCTTAGAGTTGGTGTCTCTGGCTTCATTCAGAAAAAGGTTTTTGAATCCTTTCTAAAGATCAGATTCCAGTCTGTGAAATATAAGTTGATGAAAAGTCAAGCCTGCTCTTCAGAGGGGTGAGATAAGGAAGGATGATGCTGTAAGCAGAAAGAGATGTAAAACAGTTCAGTTTCTATGCAGGATGAAGTAACCTAGGGCAAAACACATCTGATCCCTGTGGGGTGGGGAATAAGGGTTTATGGAGAGTAAGAATAAGTCTCACCAATGATACCTGCTTAAAAGGCTGTGATGTGGCTACCGTGCCTGATTTGGCATGGGACAAGAGAGACTTGTATAGCAGGCACTGTCCCTTACTAACTTGGCACGTCATTTTATCAGCCACTGGTGCTTGGATGCTTCCAGTGCTTGGAAGCAGCCGCAGAGCTTGGATGCTCTTGACTCCAGTGTCAATGGATGCATTACCATCTAACCTGGGAAGTCAGGTTAGCTCAGGGACCCTTCTGCTTGGCTGCTTCGTGCTTCATCCTCGCTTACTTTTTCTTCCAGGGTGCCTTATGTGGTTATGAAGCTGAAGGCATGGCTTTACTGCCACCTGAATTGGCTTATAATGTCTCTTTCTCAGGTTGTTTTTCCTCTTCTCTCCCTCCAAGTCGTTTGCTATTTAAACAAAACTCTGTTTAAATAGTTATTATTCAGGATGTGTGTATCCTGTTCAGTATAATTGCAATCAGGTCCATGATGAAATTAATCTTTTGGTGTTTTGTGGAGCCATAATCCTTTGCAAATGTGCAGTGTAACCTCTGACTCTTGAATCTGAGGTTCTCCAGTTTCCAGTTAATGAATTCTTACTTCTGCTAAGCTAACAAGTTGCCATATTAATCACAGTAATAATTGGCAGCAAGTCAGGATCTTAATAAAGTAATACCCCATCTTTAGAACTGTTATTGTGAAGAAGCTTTTAGGCAAATTATTTCTCCAGTATTTTTTCTCTCCAGTCACTTAAAAATGCATTTCTGTGCTACCCTTTGCCTGATGTTGGCCGCCTCAGTCGTGCTCTCTTTCCGTGTCTTAGAGATCATAGAACTTGCTAATATTCTTCGCTGCAAATAACTGCTTAACAAAAGTCCTTTATCAGAAAACGAAAAAAACAAAGCATCATGCAAACTGTCTGTTGGTTCTCAAGTATATTGGCCTGTGTTATAGACTGCAGTGTCAGAAGAAGTTACTTCAGGGGTTTTTATAGCGTAAACATGCCTTTGCTAATCTTCTGATCATGATCTGCTCAGAAGAGATATGAACCCAGGTTAATATGTTTTGGTTTAAACACCAACATTTTGGTTTCGTCAAACTACAGATTATCTCCCATAGGGGACAGTCAGCTCAGTGACATCTGACGACTGGCTTCCTCCTATGTGGGCCGAGCTGGTTGTGCAGGGATAGATCCAGAAAGACACTCGTTTCTGTCTCTGTGGTGATGGTTTATTTATTGCCTTGAACAGAATGACAGTTTTGAAAACATTACTTTGGAGCGACACCTTGTTTTGTTGTTGTTGTTGTTGTTGTTGTTCCCCCTAACTTATTTTTCTGCTAAGGTATTTGAATTTCCTCCCAGAAATTTGTTAGGAGTCTTTTATTATTGTTATTATTATTAAAAAAAAAAAAAAGGAGAAGAAAAAGGCTTCTTGAAAGCTTAATATTATGTTGTGGGAGACTGTTCTTATTTAAGGAATACTTAGATGCTTTTCTTTGCCAAAGTTGTTACTGTTTTCTTTTGGCTTTTACTAATACCTGAAAGGAAATGGTAAGAGTTTGTAAGAAATCAAACTGGCCTTCAGGATTGCCTGTCCCTTGTGTATTTTTTACTTCTCCAACTCTGTGTTCCCCTTTTCACCCTAGTCCCAGAAAGGCCAGCATGAGACTTCTGATGCAAGTCGTGTAAGTACTGTAACTGAGCAGAGCAAAGGATTTCCCACCAGGTTACAGTGGTGCGGGCAGAGCCATCAAAGGATCTCTGCATGAACACTTAAAGCAGAAGATGCTTACGACTTTAAAACGTACAGCTTTATTTTTTTTATATATATATTTTTTTAAATCCTAAGATAAAGGAGGTGTTGGGAGTCGCTCCCTCTCAGAGAACAGGATATATGGAAGAAGTTGGGGTCACTACTCTCTAACTTTTTTGAGGAAATCTTTGGATTTAGCATGTATAGAGAAGCAAAAGTACTCATCTGTTAATTTGGTATTCTGTATGTTCTGTGCCCTTAAATGTACTTGTTTTGAAAATAAAACTAACCTTGTTATGTGATGTTCAAACGCAAACTTGTGTGCAATGTTTTATTTTTTTTTTTTTAAGAAAATGTTTGTATATAATTAAATGGTTTAATGTGCTTTAATTGGCCTAAGGTAAAGAGTAGTCCTAGAATGTAAACATATATAATTAGGATTTCTGATTTCACTGTGAGATCTCTGAACTCTCTTGTTTTGCAAAGTGGTTTGTTTTGTTTACAAAACACTTTCTATGATTTCTTTTATGGTGTTGGTTCAAAGGCATTTGCTTCAGTTCTGTTCTAATATTCATGGTATAGTGACATCTGGTGACACTTAGCATTATCAGTTTCACTGTGTAAAGTCAGACACTTTGAGCAAAAATGGTAATGATATGACAATTCTCTTGTGTCTATGAATACACGTTTTTAAATGAGGTGGTTATAAAAATAGTTGCTGTGCAAAATGTTAGTAGTCTTCTTCAAGAAGAAAGCAAATTTTCTAATATCACTAGAGCAGTCTCTTCATTCATCTTCTTATTTTTAAAGCACAGTGTCAAAGTGATGCTGCTTTACCTTGTTTCTCTGATGTTTTTTAGATATCTGTGAAGTATTTTTTTTTGTCGCTGTTGTATTTTTTCTGCAGATTTTATATAAAATACCAGTTAATGAATTGCCTTTTTTTTTAAAACTATTAACTAAAATACATTTCAGACCAAAACCAAATGATATCATATAGCGTTTGAAACCTGCCTTTTCCTTTGTCCCTTCTTTTTTTGAAATAAGCCAAATGGGCATGTAGATAAGATCACTATAACTGGGTCCAGGTCTCTCTTGGTCAAGTGTTATTTGAAGGTCTGTTAAGATCTTATAAGACAATATACAGAAAAAATATTGTAGTAGGAATATAGATTTAGAAGTGTTAATGAGATTAATACAGCTTAATTATACTTGTAAGTTGCTACTGTCCATAATGACAAGCTTTTTGTCATAGAAACAATGTATGATAAATTAATTTTGGTCTAGTGTATAGAATTATCATATTGCTATAAATCTTTGAAGTAAATCTGATGCAAAATTTTCATAGTTAGCATTGCTGGCCCTGTGTATACTGTTCTTTGTATACTGTATGCATATTATTTTGCCTACTGCATTAGTCTTCAGACTGAAACTCTTATTAGAGAGTATTTGGATACTTCAGACTGTGTTTCTTGCAGTTTACATTCCTTTACCATGGCATTTCGTCCTGTCTAAAAGTATTGTATGGAAATGTTTAAAACTTCTGTACAAAGTTTCAATAAAAATAGAGGAAAAAAAACCTAAAGAGAGTAGATATTTGTGAAGCTATTTTAGAGGACCTGCACATAATCATGTCCTATGTTCTTATTTGTTACAAGCCTTGAATCCTTCTGGATAAATACCTCATATTCTGCACCTGTCATGACAAGGCAGATCTCTTGAAGCGCATCATGAGGGCATTTAGTTAGAGAAGTTAAAAAAAAAGATTATTTAAAACTGCAAGAAGAACCAAAATATGGTTGCAGAGTTTGGCTGCCTAACTGAAGGCTGGGGCTCATTGGGTAGGGGTATCTGCAAAACCCAGTGTGGTTGATCTGCCATTTAGCAGTCCAGCCTTGCTTGGTAGAGCCCCTGACTGTGATGGCATGTGGAAGTGTGTGTGTGTGTGTGTGCATGTATGTATGTGTGTGCATGTGTGTATTTTTTACTTACATATATGTATTATTTTAAAAGGCCCTGTTCAGCTCCCGCTTAAGCAGTTCTTGAACAGGCTGGGCCCCTTCCTAAATGCTTCTGTTTCAAGCTTAACTGCCCACTGCGGAGCCCGTATCGTAGAATCATGGAATCATAGAGTGCTTAGGGTTGGAAGGGACCTCATAGGTCATCTAGTCCAACCCCTAAATGCCAGCGAATTTCGCCTCTTTGCTTGTGCCTGGCATCCAGAAGGCCCATTGCGGAGCCAGAGCGCGCCGAGGAGCCCTCATGAGCAGCTGGGCTACGCGGAGGCCCGAGAGTGCCGCGATTCGGCCCTCGAGCGCCCCGAGGAGCCCTCATGAGCAGCTGGGCTCTATGGAGGCCGAGCGTGCCACTGACTTGGCCCTCGTGCGCCCCGAGGAGCCCTCATGAGCAGCCAGGCTCTATAGAGGCTGAGCGTGCCACTGACTAGGGCCTTGCGCGCCCGAGGAGCCCTCATGAGCAGCCGGGCTCCATAGCGGCCGAGCGTGCCATGACTCGGCCCTCATGTGCCCCAATTGCTGCTCCTTGGGGCCACGTCACTGCTAAAGAGTTGCCTTTGCTGGGGCGGGAGGAGGGGGGTACGTGCTCAGGATACTTTAAAAGAAATTCAAATAAAAAAGACACAATAAAATCACTTTCTGGATGTAGAAACCAACCAATGTCTTGCACATCCTTCTCCCTGTCATACTTATCCCTCGTATTTGAACTAAAAGCAATGGAAGTATTTGAACTAATAGCAATAGAAACCCATGTGAATTGTGACTTTCTTGTTGTCCAGTGACAGTACTTCAAGCAAGGAGAGGGGCAGGCACCATGTGAACCAGCTATAGGGTAGTGATGAAGATGCTCTCCTAGAGGTGGGAAGCAAGTTCCCACAAGTTATTGGGAGGACAGTAAACCTAGGTTTTCAGCTACAAGGAAAATGCTGCTTTCCTCAAAATTCTTCATAGTATTGTCTTCCGCTGCTGTGTTTTTAGCGGACAGCAGGAGCTTTGCTGCTAGTTTGCTGAAAGAGTGGGCACAGGAAAAGGGGAAGGTTTGGACTTGGGATCCCAAATGAGCAAGAGGTTCCTGCCTGCAGATTGGGTTTGGATTTGTGATTTTCAGATTTCCTTTATGCAGTGTTATTAGTTAGCAATTAGTTAACTGCTTAGCTTTCTAGTGTAGTAAGTGATTTTCTACATGGTGAGAAGTTTTCTCTGATTTTTAAGAGGGGTTTGAGAAACCTCTTTGTCCCTCTGTAGGGAATCTTGCTCGTTCTGTTTTTAATAGTTAAAAACTACTGTGGGGATTTCACTTTGTGAATCCCTAACTTGAGTGTTTGAGACTTGACCATTTCTGCCTTTGGGTGTGGAGTCCTGGCCCAGACAAGGTTGTGGGTGGGTTCAATAAATGCTACAGCAGGACTTATTTTGGGGGTCCATTGGAAAAAAAGGACGCAGGGAAGTGGCAGCAATAAGTACTCTTTGCCTACTGGCTCCAAAGTGAATTCTCCCTTCCATGGATATGGTTCTCCTGGTTTACACTAGATGTGTTCCTATGCCAGGAAAATGAACAAGCCAGGACGTTGGGTTTTGTGCTTAGTGACTTGTCTTTCTGATGATTTTTTGTAGGCTTCAAGGACTAATAAAAGTGAGATGACATTTTCCCCTTATGGCGGTGTTTAATGTTTTTAAGTCTTAAATTAGTCACAAACATGTTCAATATTTATGTAGACTGTGAAACTAACTTTCTAAGTTAGCCTTGAATATCCCTTCTTACATTCTGCAGTGTACAGGCAAATCTGACCAAGAAATTTCCATGGCTCAGATTTGGTGGTGCACAACAGTGGGTCAAAACAGTGACCTTCACACAAAATACTGTTTTGGTTCTCAGCCTCTTCCTCTAAAAGCAAGAAGTTTAATAAATTACGGACATAGTCCTCATACCATGGGGAAATTTGGCAATTTATCACATTGAGCTTTTTCTTAGTACTGACTCTTGCTCTTATGCATCAGTAAGGATGAGCTTGATGCTGTAACAGCTAACTACTAGGAACCAGGCCTCTATTTCTAGTCTTTAAAGGAAGATTTCTGTTACTGAGGGGGAGTTGTTCAGTAACCTAGACCAGTCCAGATGGTGCCTGTGGTACTCTCTTGGTCTTGAATATTTGGGATATATTCCAGGAGAGTCCCAACACTTGATTGCTACAGTGGTTGCTTTGGACAGTTGCACATAATTTTCCAAAGAGCTAAGAGCTCTAAGACTGGAAGAGTCAGACCCAGAGGACTGAAAATCCATCTGTCTTCGGTCCTTGCTGCTTATGACTCTGAACCAAACTATCATGTGTCTCCTGAGGCTGCGCGGTGCCCGTTGCTGCTGTGCACATTTCCCTCAATTGTACAAGTGTGAAAACTGATTTGGAGGATACCTGGCATGCTGAACGCGTCCAGAGCAATTACACTGCCGGTTTTGAGTGTCTTGTTAGAGACAGTGAGTCACTCCCTGCAGGGAAAAGTGCTGCACTCAGTATTATGCATCCAGGGGAGATGGGGAAGCAGCAGAAATTGAACTGTAAACTTCTGCAATGTTGTGTGCTAAATGCACCGCAGTGAAGCCCTTCTTCTTGCTGAGGACACCACTTTGTCCTCAAAGTGTTCAGGAAGCAAAGCAGTGGCTGCAACCGTGTGGCAGCGGTTGGTTTTGGCTTCAACTTACCCTTGAGGAGCAGCCATCACTTTCAGTTCCCTTCTGTCCATGCTGGAGTCTTCCAAGCTGGATGAGGAGAAACAAGAAACAATGAAAAGATGAAGAAAAAGTATGAGAGAAAATACCAGAGGAGCAAGGGATGGATACATACACACCCTGGAATATAAGGCTGAGTAAGAGGAGAGATACCGAGCTCATCTCAGAGTAGAAGTCTTATCCAGAATTAAAAACCTTATTTTAAATTAGTCTCATTTTGAGAAACTTGACTGTATAGATAACTTTCTGGGGAGAGAAACTTCCAGACTTAAGTTCCAACAATAACTTAACTCTGCTGATGGACTGAGTGAATACTGGTCATATCATTTGTCTTGAGTAGTCCATTTCCATAAGATTTATATTAAACTTCTTAATAGGTAAAATTATAAAATTACACAAAAGGACCTCTTATCCAGAGGAGTCATAGCCAGCTTTCTCAAGAGAGTTTATTTAGCAAGCTTTTCTCTTCTAAGATGGGGAAAGGGAAAAAGTTCCATCTTCTTTGATGTTCAAAGTCTTGAGTTCATCTAAAATACTGTTCTACACAGGATATATGTTCTAACTTGCCTAAGAATGACTTGATACAGGCCTTGATTGCAGTAGACTGCACAGTTAGGTTGGACTTCTTGCTTATCTTGGGATCTTTTGAAGGTGGAACTGTGAGGCTGGGCACTTGTGGAGCAAAGTGTTGAGGAATCCAAGGAAGAGTCCATGAAGTCAGAAAAGGTTTTAGAGTTTTTTAATACCTGCAGTTGATTGCACTCCTCATAGCCTTTTTTTTTTTTTTTTTTTTTTTGTCCTTTTTTTGGCTTAAAAAAC
>JAVCKT010008943.1:0-13326 GCA_032273925.1 Rhynchotus rufescens | reverse complement strand
CTAGCAGGTGCCGCAGCACCGCCAAGGCACCTGCACCCTTCGCACTGGCTGCAATCTCCAGCAGCCCACGAGATGCTCCAGTTTGTGCAGCCTGCAGCTGTCCCAGGACAGAGGAGCGCTCAGGTGAGCGCCTGTCCTGCTCCACATGTGGAATGAAACCAGGACCCAGCTGCCTCACAATGACAGTTAGTCACTCCAGTCGTGCTGGGTTTTGCACCTTTGCACCTCTCAAGCTTTGCACCCTCCAGCTGACTTTGGTCTAATAGGGATGCTGCACATGGAAAACATAAAGCCTTTACAGTGCAGTACATTACAGACCCAGCAAAACTAACTGTGTTAGGTTCCTCAATGAAGGAAGCCCAGCAAGAAGAACCTGCACAGCAACATTACTGTACTACACAAATTGCTCACTTGATGATTTATTTCTTTTTCCCTTCCCTCCCCACCAACAGACTTCAAAAGTTAAAGGGTCTTTAAAGTTACCAAAGCAAGAACGTTTCTGGGCACATATCCGTTCGGGCTGGGACCTGGGGCAGTCTGTTCCCTCCTAAGTGTCTGTTTTCCTTCCTGGACTTTTAACAAGCGGAAAACCAAAGTGCTATTTCTATTGGGGCACTAGTATTTTTAAACAACTTTGCTAGCTACTTAACTTCTCCAAGTGGCCACTGTCTATGGCAGAAGTGGGCATGTGGCAGCGCAGCTGGAGAGCTTCCCGGCCAGCCTGGCCGGTTTTCCAGCAGGATTTTAAAGGGGCGGGAGCCGGCTGAGTTCAGATCTAGAGAGAGATACGCTCACTGTCACTCCTGTCTTCTTAGCCCCACGTTAAAAAAAAAAAAAAAAAAAGCCCAAGTCCCCAGTGCAAGGGTTTCCTTTGCCAGCCTCTAGCTGCACTTTGGCTTATGGTTCCTGGCCTAGGAATGCTTTGCCTGTCTCAGTGCACAGAAAGCCTGCCCAGGCATTTCAAGTAGGAAATGTGCACCCTGACAATTAAATATTTTTTAATAATATGTCAGTGTGACAAACTGCCAACCCTGAACTGTTCCACTTATATTAAAGAAGCAGCCCACAAATATCTACCCCTGCCACCAGCCCCACCACAGAGCTCATCCTTTCACAGGCTTCAATTTTTCTCACCCCAAACCAACTAAGGTGTTAGCATTTAAGGTCCCAAATTCACTTAGTTCTATGCAAGTTGCCACAGGACAGGATCAACTTTGAAGTTTTGCGGAATCTTCTCCAATATTTAAAGGACACTGAAGTAACATCCCTGGCTACAACAAGGAGGTAGAGGCTGCAAGGGCTACAGCACCTCAAGAATCCAGGTGGAGCTTCTTCATACTCTGAGATTTAAACTATTTAACCAAAAAACTTCTACAACCCAGGAAAAGAAACAAATCATTGCAAATGGCTCTTTCCCTTAAAAAAAGTTAAGGGTTAAGTTACTGATGTGTGAGAAATCATACTCTATGCTGGACCTTCTCTAGAAGTTCCATGTCTTGTACTGCACCATGTGCCCTTGGCAAGCAGGGTCAGCACAACCAGTGTGACAGAACCCCCCGGGGACACATAACTTCTCCTGTGGACTGTAGCCTGGTCTCTGATGCTGATGAGACTCTAAATGGGCTGCTGAGAAGCCACTGCAGAGTTCCCTGTGCTGCTGGCCCCGGTGTGGGGCTGGGGACCGGCTGCGGGGCGGTGGCAGGGCCGCCCTCAACACGCTCTAGTGCAGCTCAAGCTCAGCAGGTCAGGCTGCCTTACAAGGGCAAGGCCAGAGAACCTCCCTCTGCTCCCCGATGTGCAGCCCGCCTCGGAGCCGTGTGGAGGATTTCTGGCGAGGGAGGCACCCACCTCAGGGCTGAGTTGTGAATCCTTGACACTGGCCCTTACGTTTGCTGCCGCTCCTGGCTGCCTTCCCAGCGTCTGCACCCTTGTGCATGCCTCACAGAGGAACTACTGAAGTTTATAGCAGCATTAACTCATCGGCTGGAAAGCTGCCAGGCCGCTTACATTTTCACTGCAGCCTTCTGAGCGCAGACTCGGCGGGGTGCTGGCCACGGGATGCATGGGCAGCGGCCGCGTGCGGCACCGCTGCTGCCCTGGGCTCGGCCAGCACGTGCACATACACTAGGGCTTGCACAGCCCCTGCCCACTGCCTCTGCCAAGCAGGGGAAACGTGCCTCGCTTTTGTTTACCTCAGTATTAGAGGGACTTACACGCCGGGGACAGAAGCAGAGTCCAACGGCAGAGCATGTGCCGGAGCAGCGGCGCGAGCTGCGGCCCGGGCAGGAGCCCTGCGCCCCGCTGCGGGAGCGGCGCCCGCGCCCGGCACCTCGCTGCGCGCGGCCGGCAGCACGGGGCAGCTCGGGCAGGGACGCAGTGCCGCTCACGCCTGGCAGCACAAAATCCTCCCAGCCCTTACCGCTTGCCTCAAGAACTGCTCCTTATCTGGTCTTTCGCTCCGTGGATTTGTGCAGTTGATTATTATCCCTACTAAGTGTTGTGCCTTATAATCCTAATTATCAAACGATGTGCTATTTTTAAGGTAACTTCTCTTCTGTCCAGGTCACTCTACACTCTAGTTCTTTCCTCCAAGGTACCCACAGCCCTTCCTCCTTGCTGCTGCCTGCACATGGGATAGTGACATGCCCTAGCCCAGTAGCTAATGAAAGCATCATTACTAATGAATGTGGGTCAGTCCTCTGCAGACCCTCTCTACAAATCCTTCCAATTTGGGCAGAAGCTATTAGTAACCCCAGCTCAGTGACATTTTGTCTGTCATCTCTTTCCTCATTTGCTTTTGGAAGTGACATTAGACCTGGCTGACAGCGGTGACAATCCTGTTGAGTCCTAAGAGACGTGGCTGTTCTGCTTTACAACCAGTGGCATCAAGATTAACAACTGCTGCCACCACAGTTCTCAGCTGGACAACAGCGTAGCACGTGAGGCCACTCCAGAAAATGGATGCAAATGAACACAAGCAGGTAAGGGCTCATTCCTCAGGGGAAATGGCTCCAAGTTAAAGCTAAAATACAGTTCCTGGCCTGTTTAATGGTACGTGTGCTCCTGCCCTGGATGGCAATTAGCCATCCTTGCTCCTACCCCTACAACCTAAACACGCTCAAGGAATTTTTCAGGACAGCTACATTATGTGTTTCACATGCAAATCCTAGTGAATCAGTTAAAAGATCCCTGCATTTCTATACAAAGTAGCCAACCTGCTTTCAATAAAGGGTTCAATGTAGTTTAACTGATTCTCTTACTTGCACTTTTTAAGTTTGGGTTAAAATTAGCTGTCTTGAGGCTGTAAAAGTAAAGATCAAATCAAAGTAACTGATGTACTTGGGCAAATCAGTCTGAGGAAGTATTTGAGGTGCTTGCCCTACTACAAAATACATCTGACAGATTGGCAGTGTTGAGCAATATGCAGTTTGGGTGTAGAAAGAAAAAAATATACATGGTCTATTTTAGTGTCTGAAGAGGCTTTGTCCAAATAGATATTTGAAATGCAGATTTTCCTCTGGATCTAAGAGCAATTTTCTCCAAGCTCTTACATTATTTTTCCCCTCAATGCTTAAAGCAGTGTGTAAACAGCCTGGTCCTCCTTGGGCCCTTTCGATTGTTTCCCAATGAAGGTTGAATGTAATGAGGTCAATTTTCTAACACCAGTTAGTTGAGTGACAACTGTTTAAACTATTTAAATAATCCTCAAGTAGATACAGGTTGACATGAATTTCTTTTATAGTTAGATACAGCTTGTCATAATTTTTTTTTCTTTAGTTTTGACAGTAATACTAATGAAGACTGGTGAAAGCTTTTATAAGGCATTTTAACTAAAATACAGACCTATTTAAGAGCACGTTTGAAAGCACTGTGTACAGTTCTTCTGCAAGGGCCTAAACTGAGAATTTGTACGCATGAAAACTTACTCCTGTGAGCAGATACGTTTAGTTGTGTGGCATAACTCTGTCTTCATTATGCCACTCGCATTTGCTGATATGAGAATTCACTTGGGGGTAGTTTAGAAACCCGGGTGTGTTGCTCGTAAGAGGCTCATTCTAGTACAGAAAAGCATTAGGCATTTTAAGATAGTGGATATGTCACCTACTCCCAACTGAAAGAAATAATTCAAATATTCTTACAATTCAATGCATTCAAAAGCTGCCTGGTCTTCCATTCTTGCATTTATTAAAAATAAGGGCTCATTAAATAACATTTTAGCTATATCTAACAGTTTTAAACCTCTTGCTGGAATGTCTTTCTAAACTTGCTTCATCCCTGCTCGTAGGCAGCTTTGCTGGCTGCTTGCAGACCAGGTAACAGGTGCTCTGCACGTGTGAAGATGCCACAGTGCTACGGATGGACAAAACCAGCCTGACCTAAACTGCACTCCTTTTGTAGGAAAGAACAGAAAATTGCTTGACAGGAATTGTTGTAGCTGAACTAAGTTAGATAAACTTATCTTTAAATTGCTCTAAGCCATGGACTTATGTCCAGAGATTAACAATGAAGGAATTACTTCAGAGGGAACTGCAAGACTAATATAAAGTAATCTTTGAATATTTAAAAGATGGCTTCAGATGGGATCTTACAGGATTTGTGAGCCCTCTTAATTTGTACTTTTGTAACTGCAAACTCTATAGGAAAGTGCTTAAAAATAATTACGTGCATTGTATTCTCAGAACTGTTTTGTGAGCTCCAGCTTGCTTTTCCATGTCACATTCAGGAGTGAACTAGTGTTTGGGGGTAAAACAGAATGAAAACTATGATGTAACTCTCAAAAGATACATTATAAAGTAGAGCTAGGGTGCAGCTCATTCAACTTTAACAAAGACATTTTATATACACTCTTAATACACTGTCTCTTACCTATCTTAATCAGTGTCTACAGGGTGAAGATGAAAACCTCAAAACTGAGGTAAAAAGGGGTAAAGAGGGAGCAACAGCTTTTTCAGGAGACTAATTACAGCTTAATAGGGAGAAATTTACCCAGTAAGAAATGAGCAGAATAAAGGAGTGGGGGAAGCACAAGTTAAGAAGATGTAATCACATCTGTGCTATTGTACAGGGGTATTTAACTGCGTTCAGAATTATCTTCCTCCTACAGATTTTAAAAAGCAACAAACTAATGCCTGGCTTTGACAGTGGTGGAATGAAAACTTGCTACACTTCAGAAACAAAGGAACAGATTGATTTATTAATACCTGTGTCTGGCAAAATGCTGTGTGTGAACTGGGTGCGAGGGAAGGCCAGCAGAGCAGCTCTGACGCCCCATTTAAACTGCTCAGGCTTGGGTGCTGCCTTGCCCCGTGCCCTGGGGCAGGCTGTGCAGTAAGGGCACCGGCTGCCGGTCACCTCCGCAGCCACAGCTGTGCAGGAACATCTTCCACAGGCTCCACTGTTTGCAGAGCAAACACTTGCCTATAATCCTGCCGTAGACGAGGGTATGTTAACAGAAGGGAGGCTTCACCCAGCTCGTCTGCCGCTCTGTTCCCCTCACACGGGGCTGAGGAAGGGTCCTTGAGTGTGGAGCTGCGCCTGCCTGCCCGGGAGGCTGCCCCGGCTCTGCTGCTGCCCCTCACGGTACCGCGGCCAGGGCAGGGCACCGGCCTGGGCGGCTGCAGCGAGGCCGGAGCGGCGCTTCCATGGGGCAGCAAGGACAGGGCAGGGACCCGCACCTGCCTTCACCCTCCTCGGGCAGGGACCCGCACCTGCCTTCATCCTCCTCGGGCAGGGACCCGCACCTGCCTTCACCCTCTTCAGCTGAAGCAGCGCGGCCGGCTGCTCTATCAGGGCTGCACAGGCACTTTTGTTCAGGTCAGGTACCCGGCAAAGGTACCCGGGCAGCGGGCGAGGCTGGCAAAGCTTTTCAGCGCAGGATGGGCCCAAGATGCAGCAGAAATGAAATGGACAGGTGCAGTACAGTGGGAGCACAAAAATCCCTACTAAAACCTCTCACGCCTGCTGTGGGCAATGCAAAATACATCGGTCTGTTTGGTTTCTTCCCAAACTTAATATGTTCCAAAGAAATTCTGTGGAGGGGATTCCAGTTTTTGAGAAATAAGGAATAAAATAAGCTCACAGGGATGCAGTTATGTAATGTAAACATGCTATGTCAATACACAAGTGAGGTATTATCCAAATAGGCTGCACAAGGACTATATGAAAACTTTCTTATATTTTGTCTTTGATAATTGTCTTTAACTTAGCTTTATTATGCACACAATGTAACTGAAAGCCACTACAGAACAGTTCCTTTCTAGGAACATGAGCTACGATGCAATTGTAGCAGGAACCAAAAACTAACACAATTTTTAGTCTGCTAGTCACAACCTCAAGTAATTTAAAATGAACAACTCCTAAATTATCTACTTAAAAGTCTAGGAAAGGATACAAATAGCAAAAGCAGCTGCTGCCTTTTGTAGTATTGCTCAAGACATCACTTTAGTTACTATTAGTGGTGAAGGCTTGAAATTAATCTGAAAAAATCTTCCCAACAGACCTGAGTCCAGGTGCTCACAGGCTAGAAGGTGTGACAGATCAGGGAGCATTTGCCGTGACCCAGGAATCCCTGTCCTTGTAGGAATTCCCACTTGCAGGAGGAGGAAGAGGAAGGCTGCCTCGGAGGGCAGCTGAGGTACGTGCTTTTGTCTTGCTTTTTAAACCACTTGCTGTCAGATGTCTGCTTTTATTATTATTTTTAATGTAACAAAACAGATAAGAGACAACTGACCAAACAGGAATCAAAATACTCAACTGTTGGCCCTGCATGTGAAAAGAGCACTGCTTTAACGCATCTCTCTGCAAATGGCACAAATTAAGATCCCTGTGGATGCAATGACTTTAATATTTGCTCTCATTTCCTATAAAGCTTATGCCAAACTGGACTTGCTATAAATGGGATTGTAATTTATAAGAACAGGTTTGTATGGGTGTTACTAAATTTAATTAATATTGAGTTATACTTCAAAAACATTCTCCTGAAGAAGAACAATGCTTGTTTCTGGAATGGAAATGAGGAGGAAAGGCAGGGAGCGCGTTCCAGTTACTGTGGATCAGCAGAGCTGCCAGGACCAACTGAAGGAGGCTGCTACAAACCACTGTTCCTGGGAATGGCCCCCTTTCTGCCAACCTTAAAATCTAGGAAATGCCTGAGTGCCAGAGGCAGCTGTGCCCTGCTCCACCCGAGCTGCAGTCTGAGCTGTGCAGCTCCAACAGTCTCATTTATAACCTGAGCTACAGTGCAGTGACCTCGGCTCCAAAAGTTTTGTTATGAACTGAAAATAGTTATTCCAGATATGTCAAACCTATTTAAGAAAATCTCTGCAGCATGCATTTGCCATGCCTTGCATGAAAGATCCTTGGAACATTATTCTGGGAATGCATAGCGGTGGGTTTTGGCAAATTTCCATACCTTGAAGCATGTATAAGCTCTCGGCCATGGTTTGAAATTGAGCTGCCTAGGAGCAATAGGGCCCAGACCTTTTCTATCTTCCCATTATACTATTAAAAGCACAAAAGAAATAAAATACAGTCACTGCATCAACCGTAGTGCTTTGAGGGGAGCCAGCAAAAGCGAGGAAATGCAGGATGAGACACCTGTCCCCAGCTTAACCGTGTGCTGCAGTGCCAGGGCGCTCGCCGTGCAGCACCTTGCTCGCTTCAGGCTCGTGTGTTAGAGGGGAGAGAACAGAAACACAGAGCAGCACTTCATTTCCTCCCCATTAGCTGTGGTGCCCTAAGAACAAGTCTAATACTGTATGCTCTACCTTCCTTGGAAATTGCACCAAAATCCGCATGAACTTAGAATACACTTACACTGCAGCGAAGCTATCCGCATTAAATATTTAACTTCTGCACTCGGTACCCCCAAGGATGTAATCTGTATTTGCACACTGACATGACAACATGATTTGTCTACTAGGACACTGTCCAGTCAACTGAAAAGAATCTGAAATACAGGGCCAACCTCTAGTGTTGAAGCATGCAGAAAATGATTTAAACATTTCTACTGTTTGTCTTTCTGCTACCCCAGTGCCTAAAATAGAACTTAATGTACCGTCCAGCCTTGCTCAGCACACCCAAGAATGGAGATCTCCTGGGGCCCTAGCATTTCTATAAAACAGATGTTACAGTAATAGATGTGACTGTGGGAAATCTAACTGCTGCAGAAACCTACATAGCTCTTGCGTGTGAATTACACTGCAACAGTTGGTGTCACTTTTTAAGCAGCTAAATCAACTTTAGATCATTTTGACAGAATTGGATTAGGGAGCAACTCTGTGTGCAGTTATCCTGGCAGATGAGAAGGGGCAGTAGCCATCAAAGTGTTTAATACAACACAGGAGAGCTCGGTACGTGGCTCAGCATTCATACCTAAAGGAACACTTACAATTTTGCATGTGCCTTTATCATATTAAAAAATCCTTAATTTTATCCCTGTGTAACTAGGTAACCAGAATGACTCACTGCCCAGGAGCATCAGTTGCTAGTTGCACTCTGGCAATAGCTCCAGTCTGGCAGCATGTGGATCACAAGGGACAAGGCTGTGCTCCGGGATGGGGAGCAGCCGGGAGCGCGACCTGAAGAAACCTTGTGCACAGCTTATGACAGGGGCGTTATCACTATGTACCTATGTCCTGCAGCCTTATTATTTCTACATTACAAAATGGGGAGAGGTGCTCTGCAGCTCCTTGCATGATGAGGCAATGAAGTGGAAGAGTCCTGTGCCCGCACCGTTGGTTGCCTCATCGTGGCTTCTGCAGCCTGCAAGGAGGTGCATGACGTGTCCTTGCCTTCGCCTGCTCTGCGTGAAACAGCTGCATTTACCTCCCCACACAGAAAGGCCCCTTCTAAAAAATGTCAGTTCCAGGGTAATGGTAATCCCTCAGGCAGTGCAATGCTGCCCAAACGGTTCATGCTGAAAACCCGGAAAAGCTGCTATTAAAGAAGCCGTGGTCTCTTGCAAATACTTTTGATTTTTGCAGGAGAGAGAAGTACATTCACCATGCATTAGTGAGTTAAAGGGTTTAATTCCTCTTTAAAAATACTCATGGCAACAGAGGCAAAGACTTCCTCACTGGCAAAAAATAATCTCTTCCCCTACGCTATGCAGAAGAGAAACCCAAATTATCTTAAATGCACTGGTGGCGCCGGGGGGTTCAACCCCCCTCAACAGCATTTCTGGGCGCCTGGTAGTCCCTGCTCCCAGGAAGGGCCCTCGGCACCGCTCTGGTGCCGACAGCGCAGAGGCCTGTTTTCCAAGCAGCTCAGTATCAGATGGTATCGGAGGGGGAAGAGGCTTCTCTTTCTGAAAGCCAAGCTGCCACTTACTGTGCACAAAACTGCCTTACACTTCCTAAAAGAAGTATTGCAGCAAAGTGTTTTATTTCCCTTAAATGCTTTCTCTCCTATCATGTCCCATTTGGGAGCCCAAGCATAAAGTGCATGACAGACTGAAGAGCTACACGTACAACGAAGAGCTGCAGCTTGCGAGTAATATGACTTTTTAAGAGACACCAGCTCTCCCTGCAGAGCTTCCCGTGCTGAAAAGGAGGAAGCACCAGCCTTCCCCTGCACCCAAATCCATGAGACCGCCAGCCCCAAGCGCCAGGCGGTCGGCACCTTCACCGCAGGCTGCCCCGGGAACAGCTCCGGTTCGGCCCCACGCGCGTGTGCAGGGGGCAGAGCAGCTCCCACCGTGCTCAATTCACAGGACACCTGCACCCAGCCCTGCACCCCTGCTTGCAGCAAGGCAAGCAGCTCCAGCACAGACCCAGAAAGCACTTCCAGCCCTTCTTTACATGTGCACAGCACTGCCTCGAGCACCGCGCTACCAAACTGAAGACACCTCACAGTCAGATCGTGCTGGAATGCACCAAAGGAAAGCTGCATTATTTAAACGTAGTTTTACGGCACATTTGACAGTGGATGCTCACAGCTAATGAGAATTTTTATGCATCCTTTAAACAAAAATGAAACACTTAAAATAGTTAAATAAATTAGCTATATTACTGTTTTTTCCCATTGATCAAGTGCTCCAGTTTCCTTCACTTTAAGTCTAAATCACATAATTTTTCAATCTTTAAATTATGTTTTTTGTTTTTTAGAGGGGAAAAAAAGAGCATCTCTCCATTGAGGAACTTCCTTAAAAATATCCATTATCGAGAGACTTCTACAACACTGAATGACAGGCACAAATCTCAAAGGTAATGCTTCACCTTTTCTAACTATTAAGCAACTTATCCTAGGAGAAAATATGCAAAAATCACAATTCCTTGCCTAATTTCAGCATAAAGCAGTAACTCTAAACCTGGCACTCAAAAAACAGTTCAGACTGCAAGCAGGCACTAAGCTTCGGCACATGATGAATTGGATATTAATGTTTCACAAATACAGTGCTCAGCTGCAGGAAAACAAGCAGCAGATATCTTACTATATATGCCAGCTCCTAAAGACTGCCCCTCCAGCACGCAGACAACAACATATCAAACTTCAGCACCCACCGCTCCCGACCCGCTCGCGTTTTGCAGCACGCGGTTTTCTAAAGCCGCCAGTTGTAACCAGTGCAGAGCCTCCCCGGCTGTTAGCCCGAGCACATTCACCTCCCAGCCCGTGTGCAATTTAAGAAGTTGCCACATACCTGCAGTTAGGGGGAGGATCGAGGGTTATTTCAGCTAGCTCCTTCTGGATTCTGTTGGTGAAATGAGAACAGACACAAAGCATGTGAGATAGTCTATAGAATAAATCAGGGAATTACACTGCCCTCTACCACCATGCAGTTAAATGCAAGATTGGCTTTGCCTTCAGTAATGCTAACATGGCTGCTTCCTCTTTGTTCTCAGAGGCATAACCCAAATCCCAAAGCAGAGAAACTTTGCTGCTTTTTTCCTGCCCCACGCTGTAAATAAACAGACCGCTTGCCACGCCGTTTGACAGGGATTTCCCCCAAGAATTCAGAAAAGCACCTATTTTCATATCCAAGCGCTCCTTAGCGGAGAGATTTGCTTTTCAAGCTAATATGCAAATGAGGGGGGGAGGCTGCTCGGGAATATTCAACGCGGCTCCAAAGAGCCGAGGGAGCCGAGGCTGCGGCCAGCAGACACCTCCCGTGCAGGGGCTCTGCCCGGCCGCTCTGCAGCGGTTCCCACCGAGCCGGCAGCCCTGCCAGGCTGCTCCAGTGCTGGGATAACCTCTGTGCATCCAGTTGCCTTCTCTGCACACCCTGCGCTGCCCTGAAGCCCACAGCCCTGAGGTCACGGGTGAGCTCTGCCCCGCAGCAGCCCCTCCCGAGGTGCTAAGGTCCAAAGAGGAATTCTGAAAAGTTTGTGTCTGTTTAATAGTTTCTTCAGATAGACAAGAGGTTAAGATGTTAAAAGATGCACGGTAAAATCCTCTTAAAAATATCAAATAAGATTTTTGTTCCAAAGAGGAGCATAAAAGCAAGACTGTTCTTTCCTTTAAATAGGAAGCATTAAAATATGAACTAATCGAAGCTGATCCCAAAGCCCTTACGCTAGTCACACTGAGTTCAATCAGACCACTCAACTATTTGAGATCTATGGAATTAGACACACAACTAAGCAAAATCCAGGCAAGACAGGAAAACTTAGTCTTGGGTTTCTACACAAGGTATTGTAGGCTTTTCAGAAAAAGACAAGGAATAATAAATTACAAAATCTACACAGTGCTTCCAAAACTCTCCCTTCTTAGCCAGTCCCACTTCAAAGTGTTTTTTAAAAAACACAGAAGTCAAAGCCATGCAGTCATATTCTGCAGCAATATTAATGCACATTTCAAAAAGTATTTACTGAATTAAGTCCAATACAAAGTTCCAAAAATGCTCCTAAAAATCTGAAATACAGTATTCATGCTGAATAAGCAAAATCTGAAGCTGCTTAGTAAAGAGCTCCTATGCATTCTTATGGATAATCTACAGTGCTTCTTGCTACAGGATAAACTTAATACTTGTAAAGAGAAGGAACTCTGGGGAAAAGATTGGAAAGTTGCGTTTCATCTCAAAGGGCCACAGGAATGAAGGGATTTAAAGCTTGCTTGTTTCACCCAGCTAGACCTGCAGGAAAGGGTCCTTTTCTTGGAAGCTGCACTACCAGAAATTTACACAGAGGTCAAACACCTCAGTGTGACCGAGGAAGCTTCCCGGCTCACTGCAGAGCCCGCGACAGAACCCACCTATGCGTCCCAAGGCAAAGGACACGCTTAAACTTCTCCCAGACAAACTGCAGAAACTTTGTTTCAGGCATGTGAGGCTGTGCTGCAGGTTGACGAGAAAAGCTAGACACCGGGCCCACAAATCCCAATTGTGTGGGGGGGTGATTTCTTCAATTAAAGTGTGTTTCATGACATTAGTCTATAGGCTGCTAATACACCCTAGGACACTGCCCTATAGCAATCCAGGTGGGAGAACCAATTCTGTGAAAGACACCTGAGGCTCACACACCCGCTCCCTCACACATCCCTGCAAAGATAAAAAACCAAAAAAAGAAAAAAAAAAAACCCACCACACAGCCAGCAAGTTACCAAGTCCTTAAGCAACTCCTCAAAAGAAATACAACAAGTTTGCTTAACTATTGCCCCAATAAGATCTGAATCAGTAATGCCTGACAGACACCTGTATTTAAGATGTTTGTACTTTGCTTTCTCAAAGGGCTTTACAAGAATCCAGCTGCACAGAAAAGTGCCACTGGAAATACTGTGAAAATCCTTATTCTCACTTTTACCTTTTCGCACTAGTAGATAGCTTAGCAGTAGTTTTGCTGGAGAGTTTGGTGTTTTTCTTCTGCTGGGTCGCAGAAGGTTTTCGTTCTTCCTGCTCTTCAGGTTCAGGTGCTGGGGGATCCCTCTGATCGGCATCCGAGCTACCACTGCTGGTGCTCGGGCTCTCGTCGTCCGACCTCTGCCTGTCGCTGGACATGGTGGGCGGCTTCGGGCACGCCGGGCGAGAGGGGCAGGTTAGTGCCACGCGCGGGACCCTTGCCCCCAGCCCCCCGAGTTCGTGGCAACTCCGTGAGGTGCAGAAATCGCCCCCAACGCACCTCTGCGCCTCATCCTCGCCAGGGGCTGCCGTTTGACAGCTACGAGGCAATATTTACACTTCTGGAAATACAGATATTTCCAATTTTTAAGCCCACTCGCATTTTTTTCATACTTTAAACAATATGCCAATTGTCGACTTTGTTCTGAGGCACGAGGCAGATTTAGCAGGGTACTTAGGCAAGGCACATTAATAACTTATGACACATTGTAAATAACAGACCTCACCGAGAATGTTTTTTAAAAAGTCACTAATACGCTGTAAATATTGACAGT
>JAVCKT010008941.1:1169-14496 GCA_032273925.1 Rhynchotus rufescens | reverse complement strand
TCTTGCTAGTGTCTAGCTCTTGTTCAGGTTAAATTCCTCAAGGCCAGGACTGTCTTCTGTTTTTTTTTTTTTTCTTACTCTCTCCAAACTGCTGTGAAACCACTATCTTCCACAGTCTCTGCACTGGAAGAGAGTGCAGTAACACAAACAGTAAAACAAGAACCAGTGTTTTCCCTTCAGCCTTAAGTTCTGCTTATTTATATCCTGCAGGAGCCAGGTTTCTTCTTGTACTTCAGATGTGTTAACTCCAACCTGCCCCGGAGTGCCAGACACTGCTCCATCTCATTTCTGTCATCGGCTCCTATTATATAGGATGAGATCTTTTCCAGCTCCTGTTTGACTTAGAGAACATGCCACGTAGTAAAACATGGGAGCTTTTCAAGTCTCTGGGCCTGTTCACCATGTTATGTATTGTTTATGGATGACTGGACTTTTCAAGTTTTAATTGTAATTAAAACAGCAGCAGGAAGATTAAAGAGCTCCCAGCTTTGCTCTTTTAAATGAAACAAACAAAAGACCTGGGAGACAACCAGTAGTGTGAGACATGCTACTGCATCAAACGACTGGAACAAGTAGGAGAGAAATCATCAGGGAAAAGACAGTATAAAACAAAGTCTGTCCCCTATTCCCTCCCAGAAGCAGGAGCATTTATTTTAAAATAATGAGGGAGAAATCAATGGACTGCATTTTCAAGCCTCACTCACCAGTTACAGCTACAGAATATTTTGCTACATATTTCCTATTGGCTACATTTCTGCTTGTATATCCTAATGAATGTCTGGTGACTATGACTGCCATGTCTATGCAGGTTCCTACTTTATGGGCTTGGATTAAGCAGCAGCTTGAAAATCAGCTGAGCCTACTCCTTTGTTATCTTCAGTAAAGTTCAGGAGGAGCTTTTTTTTTTTAAGGTATCTACTAAAGAACTGAATTAATGAGGTGAAAGAATAAGTGGAGAACTTTACCCAGAAAAAAACTGCACTTGTACAGAAAGTCATGCGAATGCATTTTCCACAGGTGGTGTACGGCACGTGCTCTTCTTGCTGCAAAAGATTTACAAAGAGATTAAGTCTGCTTTCCAACATTTTTTCTTTTTTTTTTTTTTTTTTGTATGCTCCAAGTAACACTTTATGAGACTGAGAACAACTCTCTAGTTCTGTTTCCTTTCTTGCTTTGTCATCTTAAAATTCATATCAATCCAAGATTTCTAAAAAAGTCTTCCCTCTTTCAAGGTGCCACTTTTGGTGCCTGTTCTAAGATAAATATGACTTCAGAGAGACTGAGTGTTCTCATCCCTTACTGACTTCAACTATAATAGGGTCCTTTTGAATGAAGCTGTCCTTTTTGGCTAACGGTGGAATCCAAGATCCTTAGCTTTCAAACCTTCTCAGCTAAGGTTAGCAGGCATTCGAATTTTTGGTATTACTCAGTTTATCCCTTTGTGACAATGGGACAAATCTGCCAGGAAAGGTGCCAGCCTCAGTATGGTGTTGTCAAACATCACTGCATATATAGAGGATCTCTGGAGAGCAAAGCCATTCCATTTTAGCATATTGTTCAATATTTGAACAGTCTCAAAGGAATGTTTTATCTACAACTTTATTATATATTTTTGAGTAGCTTTTGCTTCTGTGGCTCACTCCATCTCAGCTTCACTTTTTTATTATTCTATGTTAATATATCACTAGCATTTATCTGATCATTTGCATTGCATCCATATTCCATCTACTGATACTAATGTTTATCAGAGAGCACTTGAAAAGTTTCAGAATTAACTGGAATAGCTGAAACTATCACTTATCTTGTATCTGATTCTTTTTAAAAGCTATGAAGCTGCACTACCTTTCATATATAAAGAGAAATTTAAACCAAGATCCTATTTCACTGAAAGGAGGATTATCTTTGTCCCTGTGAGTTTGTTGCCATTAATCATAATTTTATCCACAGGTACTTGGCAACAATGCCTATTTACACATCTTCCAAACAGAACCACCCTTGGCTAAAAAAAGAAATCTCAGCATTATGTATAATGTAACATCTTTTTCTCAATTTCACCTTTTCCTCTTCTCATGCACACTTCAGGCAACAATAGCACATGCTCTGAGATCCTGACCTCTGGAATTAACATGGAATATCTTCTTGGAGGATTTAGTAAGGTAGAGATAGTCTAAGTCAGCTACAATGCCAGCTTCAGCTCATTTATGCCAGAGGAGCCTGAAGGAATCACAAAAGAGTTCAGCTTATCAGCTCTTTTTGAAGCACTGTTGACTTAAACAGCTCCAGACTCACTATATCTTCATTGTGCCTTTTCAAAGAGTCTCTATTACAGTAGCTATAATCACTTTATATAACATTCCTTACCTGTGTGATTTCATTCATTACTACGTGCGTGCACTGTGCTTCATATTCGGGCCGAATTTGTTCTTCCTGTTCTAAGTACTCAACTGTGTCCCATTCGTACTCCAGTTCTGCCTGCCTTCGCTTCCAAAACTCCAAAAACAAGGTAACTATCCAAAAGATAAACAGAGTCAGCACTATATCTGAGTGTTGGACATTCCTTGACCCCCAGAGCATATGTAACATCTCATTAGTGGCTCATTAGTTTTCTATCTAGTTTCCGCAGAAACAGAATAAAACCCTTCTGGGCTTGTCCAATGGTGCCTCCTGTTTACGAGAGGGAAAATAACTGCTGGAACAGCAGGTCAAGTGAATCTGGATTTTGCTGGAAGAAGGAGTGACAGTGTCCCTGTGGAGTCCAAATACTTGAGACTCCCTGCCTCTCTTCATTGGCGGGACAAGAAGTGATCCTGTCCTTATGCAGTATCCTTACTGGGGTCGCTCAGCATATCCTGGTCCAAACATCCTATTTATTGCTATCCAAAATGAAAACAAGCAGCTTTAAGACCTCATTTCGGTATTCAGATGACTGATAGTTCCTGGAGAAAATAACTGCATCTACTTTATCTTATTATTGCTTTGTAAATAGTAGGTACTTTAATGAGAGAAACCTGGGGACAAATGATATTGTAGGCACATGCTAAAGAATATGTAAAAAATACTTCCTTTCTGGATAAGGATAGAATGTGAATAGTTCTGATTTTATATTATAGACTACTTTTTGAAAAAGTTCATCATGGAATGCATAAGAAAGCACTTTGGGTGGTTGAAGAATGCTGGAGAGTGCAGGATGTCTAGAAAAGAAAAACTCAGTATGTTGAAAATGGCCACAGGAGAGGTTCATGTTCGTTCAACCTGCAATTTTTGCATAGTCAAATTATCAGTCTGAGGACTGAAAGAGCCAATAATACTAGCTTAGTTTAAACACAGCTGTTTTTCCTCCTCTGCTAGCACTAAGCTGAAGGGACAGTGGCTCTTTTTCCACAGTATGGTGCAAGGACTAAGATATTTTGCTTTCTGGGCTGGGCCAGCAGTTTCCCTGGGCTGTGCTCCTAGAACTGAGAGCACCAGGGAACCAGGTACGCAGATGCTGGACAAACATGAATTCACTCAAACTCACTGGCTTGGCCTGAGACATGACAGGTAAATCTGGCAGCAGAGGCAATGACAGACCCCCTTGAGAAGGCTGGGAGGAGCTGAGGACCAGGCTGTCAGTTATTATGTGGGCTGGGATGCTTTATTGCATGAGATAGTGGCCCCAGCAGATAAGTGAGTGGTGAGGCTCTGCAGCATTGCCTCCAGGAGGAGTTAATCTCTCCTCACTGTGCTCCCACCATCTGGGAGTAATTGACTCTAAAAGTGGCTTTTTTATTAATTCAACCCCTCATCCTGAATGATGGAACATGGACGGCATGCAGTTACAAGTCCAAATCCTAAGGTTATTCCCCAAATCAGGTGTGGTCAATAAATCCCCCAAACCAAAGCATTTAAAAACAAGAAAACTCCACGGTCTGGGCTGTGAGGTGACCTTGGCGCCTGCATACAGGCAAAATCTCAGGAAATCCTCCCTGCTGGTTCTTCCCAAGTCTCTTTCACAGGCATTTCTCTGCTGCTTCACGCTGGGAAGCACAAAGACCTTTCCAAGCAGTGGGCCAGAGGATCACATCTGCCTCTGCTTGCAGAGCAAGGAGATGAGGCTCTTCATGAACCTCCGACTGCTGGTTGGGGCCCCAGCCCAAATCACAGGAAAAAGCATTACACTGATCTGTTCCAGCTGCAAAAGGCTCTGGGGAGCCCGAAGTGCAGGGCCTCTTCTGTGATAGCCTCTGGGCTCACAGCAGGAGAAGGGCACAAACGTGAGGGCAGCTCTCACAGGCCTGTGACACAGAAAACCTCTCCTGCTAGCAACCTAGCAGCCCTATCACATCTTGAGTCAGGGAAGGGGATGCTGCTGCACTTAACATTCTCTTTTCCTTTGGACAACATTTAATTTTAGCAGTGGAAACAAAGTTCCATAACCTGGAGATTCTAATTCCATCTCACATAGGAATCTGTGGCTGCTTTCAGCACATCACTCGGCCCCGACACCCAGATATGGTCTAGCTGTATCACCAAAATAAAGGCCTCTGCCAGAGAACATTTCTTTGCCTAACTGATCCGGTCTGGGGAGGGGATCCAGTGATGGCAGCAAGTGAAACCGAAGCTGCTTCTTGTTCAGGAGCTCTGCCCTTAGCACAGAACTGGCAGAGGTTCTGATCTAGAGCAGTATTACATCCAGGGCTGATTCCTGAGGACAAATTCACCGATGTTTTATAATGCTTCGAGATCTTTGAAGGGAATATTGTAAAAAAATCACATTTTTTAGGAAGTTTATTGATGATGATGATGCAATAAAATACCTAACAGTCTAATAAGCCTTAAATTATTTTGGACTGGTAGGTCTACAAAAGTATTAGAGATGGATAAAAATTACAGTTGAAATTGCACCAGGACCATGGGTCACTTGGATTCAGTACTGTTTTGACTGAATTAGTGCAATACAATTCACCCCTTTATATAGTGGACATATGACAAGAATATTATTAGGCCTTGCAGACATGGCTGTAAGTATGCAGTTTAACTCAGTAATTATTGCTGTTCTTCAAAACAGGAAGCATGTTTTTTAATTAAAAAGCAAATTACAAATAAATTAACTATTCAGACGACAGAAGATTACATTAGACGATTACACTGTTTCTCTAAAGTACCCTGTAAACAGACCTAACATACAATTTATTTGCGCAGTAAAGGACAGTTAACAAAGTTCCTAATATGAACAAATGAAACTCTTGTAAAATAAAATTTGCATAATCCCTTGAATCCAGTATTATGTGGTTTCACTCAGAGGTAACATCTTGGTTTCACATACATTTTCTCTGTTGCAAGATATCTCTAGTGCTTGTAATTACTGCATTTTTACCAGATCAGTTTCCTAAATGAAGATAGGAGCAAAAAAAAAATCTGGAAAATATAATAAATGACAGTATTTTTCCACTGCCTTGCACAGACACACAGATGTTAGTAGGCACAAGCAGCTCCAAGACTCTTTGGAGCAAAACAGCTTCTTTGCCAAGAGATATTTAAGCATGGGGATTCTGCTGGATGAACACGAGGAAGTTCTAATTATTTCTCTTCTACTTTTTCCAAGTTGGATGAAACAAAACAAACACTGATGAGCAATATTCTCACTTGGTCCTTTAAGTTCCATAATATTTTGCATTGTTATGATGCTAAAAATTGTGAATATATGTATATGTCTTCTACTGATTTATCTATTGGTTAACTGCTACCTAGCAGAAAATGAAGTAGTTGTGAACTCATCCACGTTTTCTTGGCTGGTGATTTAGTCTTAAGTCAAAATTAGATGACAAACCACAGTTATTGAAAATAACTTACCCCATATTCCCATAAATACTGCAAATACCAGTGTTCCAAAGCTATCAAATATACAGAGTTTCTGTAAAAAAAAATGAAGAGAAGTTTTAAAATATAATGGCTTAATGGTTTCTTCTATACTGACCCAGAACAGAAGTTGCTTACCAAAAGCCTTGAGTTTTAGCTCTACTGCAATTTAATAAATAATCTTTATTGATAGTATCTCCTGTCGTGGCTGACACGGGCCTCTCCATGTACCCACCTCTTTCTTAAAATTCACGTCAAATTCAAGGCACAGATTAAGCTAATTTGTTTGAGGAGGGAAGCATGAAAATTTAGAAAGGTCAAGACATTTTTACCCAAATGTCTTAAGCAAAATTATTTAACTCTGAATCAAGACTTTAATAACAGTTTTTTTTTTTCAAAAGGAAAAAAATACCCTGAAATGAAGCCAAAATGTTTCATTTTGTATCAAACAAAATTTATATACTGTATATGTAGTTACCTTGGATGATTCACAGGTGATGGTGAGGTTCCAGTAGGTACATACTTTATCACATTGAGGGCACATTATGATTTTACCTCCTATGTTGGGATCACATACTTCTTGGCTAAAAAGAAAACTAGTCAGTTACTCACCAACATTAACCTCTGAAGCCCTTTTTCTCGTGTGAAGACAGTGCACTGATCTCAGGGAAGTGAGAAATAATTCACCAGTGATCTGCTCTCCAGAATTTCCCCCCCTCCCTCAACACCCCCTATTTCCATTCTTAGCTCTCTTCTCAAGAATGGAAGACAGTGAAGGAAAACAATTTCTGCCTTATACACTTGGTAGCAATTCTCAAAACTATTTCCATTAAAAATACAATAACTCTTCAGATCTTAGTTCATCTTGCATTCTTCAATTTGAAACCCACATCCCAATGCTCATACCAGCTATAACAGCAGGTCTACCGGTAGAGGAGAGGAACCCTGACTAACAGAACATAAAATAACGGCAAATCTAAACCAACTGCCTGGTCTCTGTGGTCTTCTAAAGAGGATCAAAATGGAAAGAGAGGGCTGGTAGGGTGATGAGAAGTATGGCAAAGCTGTGTCTCTTAAGAGACGGCAAAACAGCTTAGCTTATGTAAAATAGTGCAGCAGAAGTTGAAAGGTGAGGTGCTTGTTCTCCATAAAAATATCAACCAGGTAAACACTGTGAAGACAGATGAAGTATTTATCTAAAAGATAATACTGGCATAAGACTAATGATAATACTAGCATAAGACTAAATGAGTACAAGCTGATCATGAATCTTCTTGACTCCAGTCAACACAGGAGTGGAGCTCTGGAATAGCCCTTCATCATGTTTAATATGGAAAAACACCCTTCTTGATGGGAACTATAAAACGTGATGGCCTGTGGAGAACATGGTTCAGTCCCCAAGGTGTTTTTTCTTTAAATACTGTCACACTCTGATAAGTGAATTTGTGTTATGTCTCTGCCAATCTCTCTTCTCAAGGTATCCTGGGCTGTTGAAGCCTGTTCTGTTGCTCCTCATGTTCAATTCTCTCAAAGTATGGAAAAGGATTTTTTTTTTTCCATCAGGGTCTCTTGATATATCCTTTAAGGATTACCATACTGAAAATGATGTGTTACAACAATTTACACAGACTGCCAGTTTTCACCCTTTTCTTTGCATTTCCACACTAGGTGTAGTGAACATAGCACAAAGTATGAAGAAAATGACGAAAGAGCAAACTTCATTATAGCAAAAATGTCTATCATTGTAATGGTCCATAGACATTTATTATTCTTTAATTTCATTTATTATGCTTTTACCTTCAAATCCACAACGGTCATTTTCAGGTTCTTTCATTCTGCCACTGACTTCTTCATACAATGTCTTGCAAACTTTGTACAGTAGGGGACTAATCAAAATTGTTCACAATATTAAAATGATCAGATTGATTAGATACCTCCATGTGCAGTTGTCCTTTGTCAGGCATCCATACAGAAAACAGCCAACTCCAACAACTGCAGCCACGATCAGCATATTAGTGTAAAAGCCCAGCCAGGCAAAATAGATTCCAATTTTCTCTCCATAATACTTCCTGCAGAGGGGAAAGATTTCTTCTGAAATCCAAGTATATTCACATTTCTGTTTCAAACGGCTCTTCATTTCATACTTTTTATGCCAGCCCCCATTGTCACATTCCCTTGGTTTGAGCAATAGGATTGCAGAAGTGTTACAGATGGTAATTTCTAGGTATCTCTATTGTGACTTTTATGCTTCTACAACAGGACAGTAAGGGAGGAAAAAAAAAGAAAGGAGAAGGAGATGATTCTTTGCAAAGAAAATTTTGAAATGGTTGCCTCTCCATGCTTTTCCATGACTACTTGGTTATGAAATCAAGCTCAAAGTATGCTCCAATGCATAGTCTAAAGCAGGTGTACATATCTGCTCTTGGAACTGAGATGTATCTATCTCTTCAACATCTCAACACCAGACCTGTTAATTAATTTCCTACGTTTCTCTGCATTAGTCCAGCTGCAGTCACACCAACCTGATAAAATCCAGTGGTTGAAGTTTGAAAATGTTTTTAGGGTGAGCCCATTCTTTGTAGAGAAGATATCGTTCACTTGGACAGTCAGGATCAGTTGACAGGTGACTGAAACTAGACTGCAAAATAGAAAGAGCATGGGAAGGAGATACATTTAATTTAACCAGCATGGATCAACTGTCATCTTCACAGACCTTATGTCATGAAACTAGAGTCTGGAATAGCTTTTTGGGCCAGCCTCAGGCCAAGGCAGAGAAAGGAGCAGGAGGGCAGCTCTAAGAGCATGTCAGGATTCAGGACAGGAGGTTGTCAGGAAGGCCATGAATACGAAAGCAAACACTTATCTTTACACTTTCCAGTACAAAACAGTAGACACTAATCATGAACTTAAACTTAAGTACATGTCAGTGCCTGGACACTCAGGAATAGAACTAGAAAAGGATTCATTCTAACTAAAGAATAGGACTGAATTAAAATGGATTTTAAGTAGCTGTAATATGCAGAAATGCTTTGCTTCAGGACGAATGGTACAGTCTGGAAAGTCTACAGGATAAATCCAGAGCTTTTAATCTCTGTTTTAAATTTAAAAGAGAATTCACATGCAGATAATGCACGTTTTGTACTAGGTTACTTGAAAATCTATTTCAATAAAATCTATTTTATCTGATGGAATTTTCCATTCTCGGTCTGTAACAAGACAAGGTACATTTTTGAAATCTATTGGCTACTCTTGGTCTCTAGAGAAGCCGTGATATATTTTTTAAATTGTATGAAAAGTCATTCATTATTTGTCAACCATATTGAGCTCAAATTCCCCACTCCATGACAGAAGTAGGCAAGTTTTAAATCTTTAAAAGAAAACTGTAATGGATAATCTTGAATTTTATTTATTCTATCCTGTAAAGCTTTGAGTTACTCACAAGCAGGATGACTTGTCTTGATTCTGACTAAAACATTCTCCTGATATCTTTGATGGCTTCCGGAATATTTTATGTTTAGTCCAAATATTTCAGATATTCACCATTCCTGATCTCTCATTTTCTGAATCTCTTTTAAACAAAATACACCTTAAATACAAAACAGTGGTTCTGACAGAGGAGGAGACATGTGTGTGCAGAGGTAATATAGAAAATCACATCTCAGTCCGTGCTTACGGTATCCTACTTGCATAGTAGGTTTTTCCTTAGTCAAATATTCTGAGATCTGTTCTTTTTTTCCCCTTTTTTCTTTTTCTGTGGTATTACTAGCCTTTATATAGAAATTGATTTTAAGTTATATTTCCTTAAAATGATATATCTTAAAAATAAAAGTCATGTCAGAAATGTATCTACAAAAGCTGGATTTACTGTTATTTTAACATTAAATCCACCCCTCTTAAGGGGAGTCAAATCTTCATATGACTCTAACATCACCTACTGAAGGGCTGCACTGGCCCTACGAAACCTTCCTGCAAAAGAGTGAGCTTTACTGCATGTACCTTATGTACCTTACTCTGAAAGATTAACACAGCCTTAAATTAGATTTGTATTCTAAATCTCTATTGACAACTTTGATATTTGATAGAAATTTTAAAACTGAAAAATAGAATACTAGTAAAAGGAATTATGTTAAAACACTGATTTAAAAATTATGAGACAGTGTGTCATGGGAACTACCACTCAGGTACCCTCAGTTTCCTCTACAGGTGAAGCACTTCACAGCAGAACAGATTAGCAGAATGAATACAGATTACAGAAGATTAACATCTCCTAAATTAAATACTTTGTTTTTCAGTTATGGAGCATCTTTTTTCCTTTTCAGAAAAGATCTACATTTTCTTGTAAAAACAAATGTGATTTGGGAAGAAAAATCTCTTTAGCCAAAAAATGTACCATTCTTTTACATAGATATAAGAACCAATCAGAAAGCAGGGGAATCAAATCAATAGTGCTTGTATCTTCTGCTATTAAAAAATAAGCAAACTGTATATCAACACATATTCTCTCAAGCTTCATTCATCTATTTATAACTAGATAACTATTATAAGCACTTGACTTACATCATGAAGGGGAAATGCAGCTTTGTAGATTCCAGAATCCAGCAATTTGTTAATGCCAAACTTCTTCACATTGTTTTTCGTTGCATATTCCACACGGGACAAGATAAAATGAACCTGAAACATAAAAATGCTTGGTGTCTCTTGCAACCTGCAAATAATCATATGGAACAATATCTGTTTCAACATATAATTTAGTTAGAAAGGGCTAGGAGTATAGGCAAAATTAATTGTAGGAGGCATAAGAACCATTTGAATCTTTCCTTTAAATTCTAGCATAAATTTGGGTGGAAGGAAATGGGACAAAGTTATGGAAGGGAATGGGACAAAGTTATGCAATGACTTCCTCCTACATTGTGCAGTATATTTCAAAAACGACAGAGAGCTATTGCCTCCAAAATATTTCTAATATTTCAGGATGATTTAATAAAGGTAATAGCGCTGATCTAAATCTAATTACAATAACCTTTCCATTTTAAGATCAAAAGCTAGAAATACTCTGTACTTACAATTCGGCTTCGAGTTGCAGGATTGAAAAATGTATCTCTGTCTTGAATATAGAAGTTGGACAAATGTTCCCGTTCAAAGGGGGCAGTGAAAAACTCTTGCTCAGGTTTGATGATATTTTCATCCACTCTGAACAGACTACTAAACCAGCTGAATGCTGAATCCCGGGTTTTCAGGTCATCAGGCTGCAGAGGCAATTTTATGTGCATAACCTCAGCATATGTGCAAAGCACTTCCCAAGGTGCGTGCACTTTTACAAAAATAAGTTTTTCATCCAAGACCTAAAGTGAAAGAATATTAAAAATATACATGTGTAAGAAAATGAGAGTAAAGGATCTTTCTTAACACTTTTAAAACTCCACAGATTTTTCTGTCTTGTTAAAACTCAAAGATGACCTATTGGAGGCTGCACTCTTTGTCCATCTTAGTGAGCATATCATTAGCTTCTATAAAGGCAAGAGCAGCAGGTGAAAATAAAAGTAGCAAACTATGGAAAAAAAAGACTGAAAAATGTTCCTATAACGCTAAAATCTCTGTTTTACAAACCATCTATTTTACTGTCTACTTCAAAAAATCATTTTAAGGCAGCTTACCCCTTATGGATTAACTAGGGGTGTTGGTACACCTTGCCCAGCTGGCCAAGCGGGACCTTTGGAGCTGTAAGTGCCTCTCCCCAGCACTGCAAATACAGCTCCTGGGTTGTGTCACTTGATGGAAAAAGGCTGTGCTGCAGTGGGAGATTCTGGCAACTCTGAATGTTGCAGGGAGCACTGGGAGAGGGAAAGAGGAAATATAAAAAATGAAAGAAAGCCAGTAAAGACTGCTGAGAAGGACTGCACCGAGCTCATCTGTTCTCAGCTGCAGGCCCAACCTGCAGCAAGGTGCAGCGGGAGCCCTGACTGCCGATACTGTCCGTGGTCTGCGCAGCACCTGCAGGGACATTTATGTGCTCACCGGTTCAGGAATGGCTCTCAGATATCTCTGATCTAGACTGAGGATAATTTCCAGTTTCAAAAGCTTTAAAACCGTAAGTGTTGCAGAATTACTGAAAACTGTGAAATGTAAGTACAGCAACAGATCCATGTTAGACTTCCAGGTTTGTAACGAAAGAGCCAGACCACATCCCTGGATGTGCAACAAGAGCTCTCAGTGCAGAGATCTAATAAAGACTGTGAGGATTCAGAATCCAATTTGCAAGAAACAGGTAAAATGACTCTCATTCCAGAGCTCATTAAATTACCAAATAATAACAAATATACACTGGAATGCACTGTCTTGCAGTCCTTCAGGAATGGAAGGAAAGCTGCAAAACGCATAGGGCAAGAGTCTGCAGCTCCAGCAGCTCTTGTGCTCTGTAACAGCTCTCTTGAACTGCCTACAGACTATGTTGCAGCCTCAAATATACCAAGCATGATAGTTACAACTACTTCCACTGTGCCAACCCCTGTGAGGAGCTGGGTTGCTTACAGGTAGGAGCATTTACAGGGCACTTTTGGGGTCAGGGAACTGGCTTATTTACACTTCCAAGAAAGAGCAAGATGTAGGAGCAGAATCTGTCCTCAGAATATATCCAGTAATTTTTTATTTTCCAAGTGCTGAGCAAACATGAACTATTTAATCTTCCTACTCCATATGTTTCATTTTGTAGAGGAAGAAAAGGACACAAAGTTTAACGGATCTTGCATGAGGTCAGAGAGAACCTTCCTGACAGAAAAACAAAGGTGAGCCTCCCCTGTTATCCTATATCGAGAGGACAAAAAAATTACAGTAAATTCATATATCCCATTTCCTTATCCAAATAGGGTCAGCCACTCTCAGAGACAGCCATCAGCTGAAAGAAAACAATACTCACCGATCTTGTGGCTTCAAGTTGCAGACCATTGTTTATCAGATTGGATTCATAAACTTGTCTCTTCCTCTGTTAAAAAGGATTGAAAATTATGAAACATCTTCGCCAACACACATTTTACAAGCACATATGCCTAGAAGAATGGAATTGCTCCCCAAAATTAAGAATCATTAAGGCATTAACTGAAAAGCCCTCTTGGCAGCTGTTGATGGGGCAATGAGCGCATTCTTAACTACTTATCTATGTTCTTGGCCAAGAGGCAACAATGTCCTCGAATGCCACTTTGGAGGAGACTTCATCCTCTTGGATTACAATGGCTTATAACTGGTTCAGTTCATGATACATTACAGATGTAAAAGATAGACCCAAATTATGGCTTTGTGACAACAACGCTACTTAAGACTTGTGATATTCCTCTTAACCACTAGCTGAACCTCTCAGTTTCCCTCTGCCCACTAATCTGCCTTTCAGAAAACACTCTTCATCTGAAGGACTTCCCATGAAAATCAATATCTACTTTCTTCCTGGCAGTTTGCAACTTGTTTTCTTTTTATAGTAATCATATGAGTATATGAGAGC
>JAVCKT010008939.1:0-19854 GCA_032273925.1 Rhynchotus rufescens | reverse complement strand
CTAGTCAAAAACAGGACGTGCATAGGCCTACTGCTAGCTCAACGCCAAATATGCTCCAAGCGCCAGTCCACATAGTGGCCTATATTTCCTTTTGCAAGTCTATTCTAGTGCAAGTCCCCATGGGAGGCTAGGCTTTCTCTGTTCATTAACCCTAACCCTAGTCCTGGAATGGTTATTTCCTGTTGGGTGCTCGATTTAGATGGATGGGCTGCTGCAGTTCCAGTTAGCGCGTTTTAATGAACCTGTCCTGAGCTTGAAATAACCATTCCTGGGGTTGCCTGCAAGGTGGATTGTGGTCGATCTGCAGCCTCTTTGTTGTGAGGTTGGCTGGTTTGAACATACCCAGCAAAGATGCAAGCTGGTCCATCTGGCTGCTTTGGAACAGGCAATGCCGGCACTAGCGTGACGTGGTCAGGAGCAGTGGTCTCCTGGCTTCCCTGCAAGGTGGATTTTGTTTTAACTCTGGGTTAGTGGGGAGTAGCTGGTCAAGTGGAAATGGAGGTTAAATCTACTTGTAGGGTCAGTACTGAATTCCCCTGAGAATTTTAGAAAAGGAGCACGAGAATGATCAGATCTTGGGTATGTGAAGGAGACTTGCTGAACCTTTTTCCAAGTTTGAGACCTGATAGGTAGGGGGTGGCTGCTGTGAAATCACTGGTAACTTGGTGCTGCAATATTCAGCCTTCTGCTAAAGAGGGACAGTTGAAATACTGGTTGCAATCACAGATCATTAGACTTGCTTGTCGAGGATCACCCAGCACCCTGGACACTTGGGCAGTGAGTTTTTGCCTGCCCAGGTTGGTTTGCTCTCCTCCCCGCGCTGCCTGTGGCTCCGCGGAGTCCCTTAGGGGCTGCAAGCTGAAGTCTCTTGCAAGAAGGTTGAGGGTTTCTGCTCTTGGGTAGGGCAAAGTCCAGTCACTGCTAATGCCCTGGCTTAGGAAGAGGCCTGTCCACTCCCAGGTTGCGGAATAGAGAAAAGGCCGGGAGAACAAGGACGTGCCCTTGTGTGTTCTAGGCTGCCTGAGGGCAGCGCAGTCCTCAGGATCCTGGGATGTCCCTGTCCCCTTGATCCTGCAGGGCAGAGCACCCTTGAGCCCTGGTGCCTGCGAGCAGGGGCTGTGGGGGCCACTTGGTGCTATCGCTCTCCTCATCATTTATCCAGAGCTGTTTTAGCAGATCTATTTCTTATCCTTCCCTGGCGCCGTGGCCCTCCTCGTGCTGCAGGCTCTGGGACCGGGCAGGGGCTCCTCAGGGTTGCGTAATGCCCAGCAGTGTCAGGAGACATGGAGCTCGCTTGGAGTGGGGAACGTGCCGGGCAGGGAGCCCCGCGGCGCACAGAGCCTGGGCCTGCTGGCCCGAGAGCCGAGAACTTCTCACTGCTCATATTTTGAATCTATGGTACTGCCTGACCTCGGGCTGCAGAGGTGCTGCATGCACCTATAGGTGTCTTGTGTAGGTAGTGTAAGTGTACTGGTATTTCTTGTGTAGGTAGTGTAAGTGTACTGGTATTAGCTGGCTTTCTGATGGTTTTTATGGTACAGGTGGTGTGAGGATTTTAAAATATATGTAGAACTAGGTTTTCAGATTTTTTTTTCCTGTATCTTTCTAATGATTTAGAAAATCTTGGATAAATTCGTAGCAATCCTAATGAATGTTATATTTAAAGGGGCCAGTAAAAACTGAGCAAGCTGGAGGAGGGGAAGAATCCTTTTAAAAAAATTGGATTTAATGAGGCATCTGAATATCAGCGGAGGCAGCTGCAGATACTGTAAAGCAGGAGCAAATGGCATGTGTGCAGAAACGTTCCCTCTCCTGCTTTTGCCCTCCCGGCTCCCTTGCACACATCTGATGCAGTGTTGCTTTAAATTCACTCTCCTGTAAGAATTCAGATGTGTATGTTAAATATTAGAACAGCTGTGTCCAAAAATAGAACCTCCCTACTCCCCTTGCCACCCCCCCCCCACACACACTCCCCCCCAGGAAAAAAAAAGGAAAAAACACGTTGGACTCGATTTTCTTCTGACGCGATCACAAGACCGCTGCTGCAGTAGGGGCTTAATGCTATTTACGTCGTCATTTGACATAGCAACATCTCCCAGGGGATTTTTAAACAGTGCAGCTGCTCATGAGAGACGAGGCGGCTGAGGGTGGGGAAGGGGGAAGGAGGAGGACCACAATTTCATCTGCCGTTGTGGGGAGGGGGCCGAGGCGGCCGGCCGAGCCGGCGCTGGGGAGATTCATGATTCTGCATGAATGGAGGAGGGAGTCAGGGGAGTCGCTGCTTTCCCTTGAATGGAAAAGAGCATCACGGGAATCTGGCTGCTTCTAATCTTTTTGTGAATGATTCTTCTCCTTTAAATTGACACTGCTTTTATGAATGGCCGTGGGGGTGAAGTGCTGTGCAAGGGTTCTCGAGGTGAATGCGGCTTCCTTAGCACCGAGGTAGCGGGTGGGTGCGGGAGAGCACCCAGATCCCTCAGTGCCGACTGGCTGTCTCGTGCTTTCCAAGCCTGAGAGGTCATTAATTAAGTGCACTGAATCCAGCTTGATGGGGACAGCACTATTTCTCATAGGAGGCATTCTGAATGTTTTTTCACTTCAAAATATATTTGTCCGTATGTGTTTTTCCTGGCCTGCCAAGAATGACGATGCCAGTGTATTTCAGGAGGGCTGGAACCATTAGACTTGCAGCTCTGCTATTCCTGCTCACACGTATGTTTCCTTTGGTCGTTATGCTCAAGATATTCAATATTCAAAATACACACAAGTGCTTTGTTTGGTCTGCAGCAACTCATCTGTTGTTTTCCTTAAGCTGGAAAAGTTCTTGTCGAGCTGTACTTGAACACTGTGTATATGTGTGTAATGTTTTCTTGCTGTCTTTGTGGTCCCTTATGAACCAAATAGGCTGAATCATTTGAGATTTAGAATGTTCTTGACAGAAGTTGCTTATTGTTGCAGACTGTATGATTTCATATAAAAAATAACGACTAATGTTGAAGAAATGAAAATATTACTGCATAATATTATTTACTTGTTACTGTTTTTTAAAACTCTATCAACAGACATATCTTTAATATTTGAATATGCAACCTTGTCAAACTTTCTTTTTCCCCCCTAGAGGAGAAGTACAAAGTGGAAACAACAGTTATTGTGGCAGACTTTGGAGAGAGAGAAGATATTTATAAGAGAATCGAAGCGGGATTGAAAGGCCTGGAGATCGGCGTTCTAGGTATGTATCTGGTCTCTCCATCTTTTATACTGAGATTTTTCTCTGTATATACCAACTAACCTTTTCCCACATTAAAGTGCATTGGAAGCCCTTCCCGAAAGCTGGTAGACGGCCTCACTAAACCAGGTCACTGTTTGCTGGGTACATGAGACACACACAAGGTGGTGCTTGCACACGAGCTTAGGTTCTTGGAGCTGTGTTGCCTGCCCAATATTTCTGACATGTTCTGGTGTTGTTGAGGGCCCCTTTTTGCTCAGGACTGCACACAAAGTTACCTGACCTAATGTCCTGCACAAATCTAAGCAAGCTCCAGATAGTTCATTTCAGCTTAGCAGTAAAGCCCTGTGGGAAAACTGCTAACTGTTAATTATACAACTGTTGATATTTAATCACTAGAATGTAGACTCAAGTCATTCCTGCTTCAAAAGGCATGTGAGGAACAACTTCTTCACTGTGAGGGTGACAGAGCCCTGAACAGGCTGCCCAGGGAGGTTGTGGAGTCTCCTTCTCTGGAGGTCTTCAAACCCACCTGGATGCCTCATGCTTTAGTAGTCCCTGCTTGAGCAGGAAGATTGGACTAGATGATCTCTAGAGGTCCCTTCCAACCTCAACCATCCTGTGATTCTGTGAGAAGTTTTTAGTTTAGATTTCTACATTTCTATTTGTAGGGGTGAGAACCTGTGGTGATGAACAAGAGGCTTGAGATTTTTAAAGACTTGTAGTTCAGGTGTGCATACTATTTTGTCAAGTCCTTGTTCCAGACAACTAATTGGGGCTGGAACTCATTTTTAAAATAACTTGATTGAAGGATAAAGCCCAGAATGTTCCCTAATACTTTTTTTGAGACACTGTGGTACATGCAGCTTATGATGTCCAGTATTTAAGTGCTGAAAAAGTTCAAGTCCACCTGAAAGAGGAATAACTGCCAGTGCATCTCCACAATGTATTCTGAGTAAAGAAAATTAATAGCAAAGCTGTGAATGTGAATGCCTTATTTTTTATCTCTGAGGGAAATAAATCACAAAGAAACAGTTGCATTGAAGATTAGAATTAGTGTTTAATCTGTCCTGTCAAAATCAAGTCAAATGTAAGAGTCCAAGTTGCCTGTCACGCAATGGTTGCTACAGAATAGTAGTAAATCAACTTAAATTTCTCAAAACACTAGCAAGCTTTTTACTGTGAAGTGCACATCAAAACTGAAAACTGTTTTTATTAACTATCATAAGGCTCTAATGAATATACAGAATCATGCAATTCTGACCTATAGTCTTGACCAGAGAGGGAACTAGAGCAGTGAGTGGGTTTGGAGATTTGGCCAAGCTTAGAAAACCAAACACGTTCCCCAAGGAGAGCCCGGTTCTGTCTTTTATTTGTGGGAATAGCTTGACTAAAAACCTGGTAACTAGAAGTAAAAAATAGCAGCTAAATATTCAGGAGCTGTGTATTCTCTAGTGGAGTTCCTTTCCTTCTTGTAGCCATCGCCAGTGAGTGTTTACAGGGTTCTCTTCTAATTAGTGGGAATATTCACTGGCCATTTTAGTAGACCTTGTGCTTGAGATCATCAGTGTCCCTGAGTCAGTGCTTTACTCCCCAGCTGTAGCTGTATTATTGAAACCACTTGTCCATTTCATTTCTTGACGCAGATTATGGCTACTCTAGAAAGACAGTATCTTAATTTTTTAATGACAATTAATTTCATGCTTTAGTGCCTTAAATTTTAAGTTCTTCAGCATTTGTTACAACCCAGTATATAGCTTTTGCTAATCTGCGTTTTGCACATTTACATGGGAAAATATGGGTTGAATTGAAAACATCACCACACCGGTAAGTACTTGGGTTAGTGTGCATTTTATTCCTTGGTTCTCACCTAGAATGATGGAGTTTTTGGTAGCATAGTTGCTTATCTGCAGTAGTCTTGTATTTAGGCATGGGAGTCTTCACATACACTGCACGAGACTGAACTTTTCATGAGTTAGATTCTCTGCAGCTATATAAATTACTTACAGATTGAAGTTCTTGTAAACTTCCTATTTGGAAGCTTCTCCTCACCCATGTAGGAGGGCTAAAAGAGTTTGCATAATGTTTTGCTGTGTGTTCAAAACAGCGTCTGTCAGTGACTTCAAACATGTGCTAGGTACAGCAATATGTTAAACAGGCAGAGGTGGGAAATCCTTCCCCTGCTGTTCTTAAATCACGGATACTCAAAAGAAATTTAACGTCTTGTGCTGTCCAGGTAAAATGTACCTGTGCAGACTGAGAACTATACATATGTGTACTTGTTTTGAGTTCAAAACAGCAGCAAAATGTGGTATGGGAGAAAAAGATTGCTTAAGCTGGAAGGGTACGTGTCTGGCATCCAGTTTCTAGAAAGAAGTGTGAGTTTTGTGTTAGAATCTCTGTAGCATGAGTCATGAAATATGCTGAATTTGGAGGAATCGCCCAGGATTGTCCCCAGACTGTCACTGCTCATAGCCAAAATTCTTTCTACGGAGACAGACTGAAAAATGCTTTCATTCAGGATGAAAAATAGGAGAGATTCTTTTGGCTTACTCTTGAAATGGCAAGATTAGGCTTTATCCTTTGAAGTTTAATCTATTCCCAAATATACTAAATATCTTCCGTGAGTTTGCCAAGACCCTGTTCTCATCAATTCCTGATACTTTTTAAGATTATTTAAAAGTTAAAACTTAACACATGTTACTAGGGGCTCCTGTAAATAGACATAAAGATCTTGACTAAAGAAGCTGTCACTTGAGACTATCTCTGAATGAAGCTTATGAACTTCAGCCAGGACTTTCCTGTACATTTCCTGCACATGTTGAATGTCTTTAGGTACCTAAATATCTTACAGGTTGGATGTTAAAATGGTAGCTTTTGGCAGAGATTTAGAGGCTATTCAAAAAATAAAAAGTAAGTAGAAAGAATGCATCAATATTCTTGACCTTGCTTCTTACCCGCTTCCCCACGTGTACCTCTCCGCTGGAGCTGAACAGCGGCATTCAATGTGTATGTAAATAGCACTTGGGGATTTTCTGGGGCATAATAAGACACTATATAAATGTAAAATGTTGCCATAGCAACCGAATGTCACAAGACTCACTTGCGTAAGATGAGCAACAGATCCTTAGGAAACACAGATCCCATTTGCTCGTGTGTGTGTGTGTTTTCTGTCTCCAAATCAGTGTGTTTTATTAAGTTGGAAGAAACTGTGCCTATGGAGCTGTGTTCTTTCCTAATGACAGTAAAGTTTTCCACTATTTGTGCGGAGATTAGAGAATGAGTGTTTCTTGGCTGAGAGCAAAACCTTGCTGCTCTCAAGTGATGCACTGAAAAAAAAAATAAATATAAAAAGGAGGTTTGAGCAATTAATGCTTTCTCTAGGTTGGTTTCCAGATGCTGCCAATAGGCAAAGATTGCCTGGATCCCAAGGGCGTGCATGGGATGAGCAGGACAGCAGTTGGCTGTGGTGAATCTCCATGCACTGAGGCTTGGAATGCAGTGCAGGCAAACCAGAAACCGTGTTGAGACGCGGCGCATCCCTGTCAAAGGCGCAGGCCGCTCCGTGCGCCGAGGTCGTCGGGACGTGCGGCCTCCCGGGCGAGCGGCGCCTCGTCCCGCCGCGCAGGCCGCTCGCGCCGCCCGCGCTCGGGCGCGCGGAGCCCGGGGTCTTGCTGCCACCTACCGTCCCGCGCGGCTGCCGAGGCCGCCGAGCAGCCGCTCCCTTCGCTTCCCTTCCCTTCCCGGGCTGCCCTCCGCCGAGAGCGGCACGGCATGGGATGGGATGGATGGCGGCCTCCACAGGGCCATGGCCTGGGCGTCAGGCTGCTCCTGGTCTGCAGGCCTTGGAATGCGCCGGCAAGAGGAGAAGTGTCCCAGAAAAGTGCTGAGGAAACTTGCTCTGTGGTTTTTTTTTTTTTTTTTTTTTCCCTATTTTTTTGTCCTTTTTAAAGTTTTGAAAGGACATTGTTTAAACAGTTCCACCTAACACCTAACATGTTGCAAGGTACTGGCGGGTGTTTTGGGCTCAGCTCCATCTGCGACTGCATCTTATACATTTAAATCGTGTGCCCTGGCACTTCCCCCCCCCAAAAAAAAAAAAATCATTCTTCTGCTATGCTGTAAGAAGCAGTGGAAGATGAAGATGGGCTAAATGTGCCAGGATTCACTATTAATATTCGCTATTAATTCATTATCATTCACTATTAATATTTACATGTTTAAAAGGGCTTGCCTATTCTTTCTCACTTTCCAGTTGTGCATACAAGTGTGTTTACAGAGGAGGAAACTTGTTGCATCAAGCTAGAATGTTTGACTGCAGCATTTTTAATCTGGTGCTTGAAAATTCTCATGAATCAGAGTGTCAGGAGCCAGATACCATCCAGCTGTTCTCAATACGACTTGTTTCTTCTATTTCAGTCAACAACGTGGGAATTTCATATTCTTATCCTGAATATTTTATTGATATTCCAGACCTGGATAACGTAAGTGTTTTGTGTTACCTTGGGGGTTCTCATTGCTAGCACTAATCAATCAATGTACCTGACTAAAGTGTGACCCAAGATTTGCTGAAGATACCTGCTTAAATAGGCTTTTTGATTTAGAATTAGAGGCTCAAAAAGCAAAGAGGCTCTAAGTAGCATAGCAAAATTCACTTGATGGCAGGCTGGACTTTTTCCTGTAATGCTGTAATACATAAATTGAAGTACAGAGGAGTGTATCTATTTTAGACAGATGCTCTGGTGTCAATATCTGACCCATCTTCTCTATGATCTCATCCGGACGTTGTTCTGTGATTCCTTTTAGCTAGTGAAGTATTTCTGTGGGAGAGGTAAGCAGCTACGTGAATGGAAGCTGCGTATGCCAGAATGCTGTAATGAGTTTAAATATACCGTAGCTGCTGTAATTCTGTCTTCATTTAGAGATGGTCTTGGTTTTGGAAGCTGTGGGTTTGAATGCTTTCCCTTGTGGCTGCTTTTTGTATCTAAAGACACCCACAGCTACGTGTTTGTCTGTTCTGCTTTTGTGCTTCGTCCAAAGCATTAGGAGATGTACCTGTGCGTTTGGTTTACCTCCAGATAAGCTACGTAGTACTTCTCAGAAGAACAGTTTTTATCTGATGAGTAAACTAAGTGCGAGTGTTATAAAATGTTGAAGAGCAAATATAGTCAGAGAATATGTTCTTAAATTTGGGGGTTTTATGGTGAACGTGTTTAAAATATCAATATATCACAGTTCTGGGATAGTACAGATAACTGCAGGAGAAGACATTGCTTATGTGATAAATCTGTGTTGTTTTTTATTAGAAAGAATGCTTTGTCAAAACCAAAACTAGACCAAGAACAATTCAGAGTTTGTATTCTTGAAGTTTGTCATTGCTCCTGATATCTAAGTAGGAGGAGAAGGGAGCAAATGTGGATGATCTCAGTGAAATATTTAGTGTGTCTTGGCACATGCAAGAACAAATAAAAAATATTGATCAAATAACAAATAAATCCAAACTTTTCTCTTGCAGGCAATTGACAAAATGGTTAACATTAACATCATGTCCGTTTGTAAGGTAAGTGCCCTGTTGCCCACTCTTGTCCTTGAAGCTTTACTAATTCAAAACCAATAAATATTTCAAATTTGATTGCTTGAATAAATTGCATTCACCTATGGGAACAGTTCTGTTTTTCATCTTAGAGCATGCTAAGGGTTATGATTCTGTTTTTATCAGTCTGTCCTGATTATTGCATAAAATAAAACTTTAATGAAGGTTAATTAAGTTTAATAAAACTTAATAAAGGTACTTACTGTTTACAAGAGCAAGGAATGAGCACAAAACACTTGATGCTCCTTCATGCTCCTGATTTTAGTTGTTCTTGTAAATCGTTAGTTTTTAAAGTCTCAGTGTGACTTGTGTCTAAACGTGTCACTGTTTCCTTATTCAAATGAGGTCCATTTAAAAAAAACCTGCCATTTATTTTAAAGCTATAGCATTGGGGGGTGGGTAGCAGCTGCGTGTGTGGCATGGGACATCAATGAGTACATTACACAGAATGCTGAAGAAACTCTCGTGGCTTTTCACTGCTAAAACTTACTGTTCTCCTATGTGTGAGAATAAGCTTGTATCTGCATTAGCTTGGGGTTCACTTTTTGCCTTGAAGCCAAAAATATTAGCTATTTTGGAGCCAATTTGAGAGATTTTACTTCTTGCAACTGTTCATGTTAGGCAGGCACTGCGCACATCAGGGTGCTGCTGCCAGAAGCAGGCAGACCAGTTTGCTCCTTTTGCGGAGACCTTTCCAGCTTGTGCCCAAGTTTCCGCAGAGCCTTTGCCAGCCCATGCCCGGATGGGAAGGGGTTCAGCTTGGGTCCTGCGGCCGCCTCGTGATGCGGCGCGGCTGCGGTGCGAGCGCCGTGCGGGCCAGCAGAGGGAGCGCCCCGATCGGGAATGCGGCGCTTCGGAGGCGCCCGAGAAAACCGGGAACGCCGTCCAGGCGCTGGGCCCGGTTTACTGCATGCAGACCTGAAAAACATGCAGCGAGTTGTGGTGCTTCCTCCCCAGGGAGCTGGTGCCGTTTGGTGGCTCCCGTGCGCCTGGCTGGCGTCAGTGGCATCAGCTCTTAACTTAACATAGTTTTCTGCTAAAACTTAACATAGTTTTCTGCTAAAACTTGCAGTGTGTCGGCCTCTTCATGAGTGTGCTTGTCTTCCCACGCAGGAAAATGTACGGAACACGTAGCTGCTGCGAGATCAGTGTGTGTTGGTAGGCTGTGAGGGTTTTTTTTTTGTTTGTATTCTTTCTTTTCTCCCTCATTTGAAAACTTTTTCGTGACTGTGAACAGCATCTGATACTGGGTATAATCAGTGTTTGAGCATAAGCTTCCAGGCTTGAAAATGTTCCTCCTGCATGAGGCTGTTGTGTAATTAAACAGTAGGCATGCCAGCTGCTTACTGTTTTGGGGAGAGGAGCACATTAGCGATATGTGCCATCTGTAAGTGTTTTTATTCTTTTTTTTTTTGAGAACCCATAGAGAGTAATGGTAGGGGGAAAATAAAAAAGCACTTTAGGACAAATCTGTGCAACGTTTCTGTTTTTCTTGGAGAAGGGAAGTGTAAGGAAAGGTGCTTGGTGCTGCCAGGGTGATGCAGTCCCACCGTGCCCAGCAGCCTGCTCTGCGCCCCGGCAGCGCTCGCTTTGCCGCCTCCCTCGTGAAGCTCTCCTGTCAAACGCATCAACTTCAGTTCCATCTGCGACGCTCCTTAGGCTGGGAATGCGGAAGTCGGATTATTCAGCACAGTTTGGGTCTGCAAGGGCCTTGAGGATTGTTCTGTTACCACCTACCCAAGTGTTGGTTAAAGGTAACGCTCCTCCACTAGCTTCACCCGTCCTGTGTGTGTGTTTGGAAGCTGGCTCCCGTGTGCATCATTTAAAAGGGGCTATGTGGAGAGATAAGTCCTAATCCTCAGTGGCTCAGATAAATTATCCATCTAATGCAGTGCAACTTTGCCCAGTTTAAACAAGCCTGAGGACTTGTTTAAAACTCTGTCAGGAAACCTGTTTTCCCCAAATCCTGTGCTCTGCCCCCTTCCTCGTGGTGTTCCCAGGATAATGAGGTAGTCCCAGGACACCCCGTTGTTGCACTTTTGGGGATGAATGTTCTTATTGCTGTGACTTGCCTTCAGGGCACCACTTAAACTACTGAAGACAAGCTACCCCCAAATTAGCGTTAGCAGTGTATTTAGTGGGGAAAAAAAAGAAACCCAAACAAGTTTTAAAAGGGGGAAAAAAAAAAAAGCTCTCCTGTAGACATCTTATGTTTATGGTGATGCACAGTACAGGAGTTATTCTGTTTTTTATGTACTATACAAAACAAGAAGTGCCTTGGGTCCTGATGCCATAAATAGAATGAAGAATCTTTTGTGGTATTTTCTCAAGAAAACTGTAAACTTAATACAGCCTTACACAAGGACCAATTTGATAAGCCAATTTCACGGCTCCTTCCATAATTTTACCTTGAGTTTCTGGTCAGGGATTGAAATTTTTTTTTTTTTTTCAATGAATGCTGATGGCAGTTCTGGTAATGGCAGTTAATATTTTATTTTTTGATGTCTCTTTCTATTGGGATCCAAACTAAACAATTCTGACTGGGAATAAGTCAAGTCAGAAGTCCCTTCACTAGGCAGCACGTGCTGAAAAGCCACCGTTGTGGCTGGTTATTATTTCCTCTAGTTCCTTTGAATCAACTGCAGCTGCCTCTCTCAGTTCCCTTGTGCCCGCTGCAGCTCTTGATTGCACCTGGACAAACAGCTAAACTTCGTGTGACTGGCCTCATCTCGTGTACTGAAAGCCAAAGCTGCCGGACTTGCTGTCCCAAGAAAAGCATGGATAGGTAATGAGCATAGAGAAAGCCTTGCTTGCTTTGGGGAGCGCTCCTTTCTCCTGTGCAAGTTTAAAGGGTTGCTTAGCACAGGGGAAATGGCAAGTAGGTCGTTCCTGCTTGCAGCCTGGCATATGCTGAGCGCGTTGGGAGTCGGGTGTAAACTTGTGTCCTCTGGGAAAATGAGGAGGACTAACTAGTGGAGGGAGTGCTGGCTTGGCGGTTGATTAAGCAGGGAGCTGAGCTGGTTTGGAGCAACTGTGTTGTAGGGGGAGGTAAACTGGTGTGCAGGCCAATGTGGCCCATTGGAAAATGGCCTTAATGGAGAAGGGGGAAGCGTGCGTTATGCACACGTACGTGCCTTACTGTCTGTGCTTGGCTTTACCGTGGTCACCGTACTGATGTCTCAGGCTCATGTCAGGAGAGCCAGACACGAAGGCCTAATAGGCCAAAATAGGATTTTTATCATTACTGTGTTTGAGCAGCTAAAGCTTCTAACTTGCTTAAGAATTCAAAATACTTAAATATTCTGTGTTGAACTGAAAAAGACGTATAGTGTTAGGTGCCCTCTTAATGGAAGAGGAAGGGAAGATGCATTATAGCCATGGTATGAATAGCAGACAGGACAAGGGAATACCTCTAGACAGTGTTTACAAAGCCTAGAACTATTGAATTAGAAAAAACAAAAAATCAAAAACAACAGACACAATTTCTTAATACAAAGAGAGTGACAGGCAGGGAGAATGAGCTGGTGTGTTTGAGAAGGAAGGGACAGGAGGGGATAGGTTTCCTTTGCACAAACCTGAACATGAGGAGTGATAATGCTGAAAGACAGTCAGGAAATTACATCTCGTGGATGTTAAATGGCTGCACTAGTGATCTGAGTGCCCCACCTGCAAGGGCACCTTAGCAGAAATCAGTTGACAGTTGTGCTCTAGTGGAACCCTATATGAATGACTGTATTTACCGTGTCATGGAAAGGGTAATAAATGGAACAATTCTAAGAAGTGGTAACGCTGACTAGTGAGAAGACGGCAGTATGTGTATTTATATAAATATTTTTTTCCCAGTCAAGAGCTTTCTCTTCATTTACGTTCAAAGTTATAATCATCAGCAAGGGAGGAATGATTTAGTAGAGTATATAGTAAAATCAATAACTTGGTAATGGGCAGAGAATGTGTGGCTGCCAGTACGTGCAAGACGAGCAAGTGCTCTGTGAAGGTGGTCACGAATGTCACTCACATGGTCCGGAGGGAGAGATGGGAAGCTGCAGTGTCCTGCCTTGCTGGCTTGGCCTGGGAGCCCCGTGGGCGGAAGGATGGGATAGGGAAACATTGAGGGCCTGGATGGATGGATGGGTGGGTGGGTGGATGGATGGATGCTTTACAGCAGTGCTGCAGGAAGGGATTTTAATTCAAACTCTGGCTGTCTTGGTGAAGTGTAGGAAAGTCTGGAATTCTGTAGCATTTTATAGATCTGAATTGGAGGCAAATAGCCAAGTCTTGAGAAGAGAAAGTGTACTCCTATTTGAGCAGCCTTTCCTACATAAAGGGGGAAAAGTGCTTATTTTAGACGCTTTTCCTTTTTAGTTGGACTCTTAAAAATGAGATTTCAATGGAGAAAGCTCAGTACTGTAGGCAAGAGTTTGTTCAAGGGCAAGTAACTGAAGATGCTCAAGGCTTACAATATGTTACACTGCTGGCTCCATTTGTACGTCTTGTGCCTCTCTGGTTACTGACTTTGCCACACAATATTTTTTTTCATCAGTTTATTGCATTACCTTTAGGTTTACTTGTTTTCACAAATATACTGTTCTTGTTCAGCTTGTTCTTTGAGATGTGTTAACAAATTTTATCAAGAGACGCATTATAAAACCTTAATTATAGAGGCTTAATTAAATTGATTATGAAAGTTACTCTGATAGTGCCCAAGTCCCAGTCTACACTCATGGAAGGAAGGTGTGTGTTCCGGATAGGCTTAGGCAGGGTTGTTTCATCACTCGTTACTGGCTGGTGCTCTTGGGAACTTGCGAGCCCTCTGCTAGGCACCGAGGGTTACCTTCCAGTAGCCATCGTGGTTTTGTGTGTCTGGGTCTGCCCATGGCATTGGCTTACCTTTAAAAAGTTAAATTGCTTTTAGCTATTGTAGCTTCCTCCCAGGCTTTTGAGTGAAATCTGAAAGACTTTAGTTGAATAGTAAAGTAAAAGTCTTGTCCACGTACTCTAGCTTCATCCTTTGTAGTTGTGTAGGCTTAATTCCAGAGTGCTCTAGCTTAAAAGTGCTAAGTGGCTTGTAGTCATAGCATCTCACTATAGAGTGCTTTGCTGTGAATTAGCTGTAGTATTGGGGTTTTGTCTTTACATGTGGTACATAAGGTGAGAGAGAACTTTGAATTTTTACATCCTTTTTTTCCTACTGTTTATAGTCATCTGAGTGATCACTTTTGAGATATTCTAAACTTTCAAAATGAGTGTTCTTCACCCAAGATTGCTCCTGCTCTATTGCTAGAATCAGAGTGAGAAAGGACTATGAGCTTTGTGATCACTAAGAGTGGGAGTAGTGATTTTTTTTCAGAATAAAAAACACTGGAAATAGATTGCTCTAACTTCAGACCATATGTTGGTTCTTTACTAGGAGCTTTAAAAATATTGCCCATTGTAGAACATAAATCTAGCTGTGTGGATGTGCACTTTTGTATCTGAAGCAGGAGCTTCTGCGTTTTAGAGTGAAAATGGTAGTGGTTTTTTTTTTTCCAAATTTGAAGGTTGGAGATGGGTCTGGAACAGAACAATGTGCAGTACAACTTGGCATACTGTGCCAGTGTTTGCAAGCATGTAGTAAGTGCTGTGGCAGATAAGTGCTCATCAAGAAATGACAGTTGCCTTTAAAAGAACGAAATGCTCTGTAATGCATCTCCATCTGAAGTTAGTCATTTGTTTTGAAGGGTTGATTTAAAAATAACGTAATCTGGGTCCGTTTTCTCTGCCAAAATAAAGGCGCTCTAGTCCAAATGCTGTGGTAGCATTGCTTAGTGTTTGGTAAGCATGTATGTGAAATCAGTTTAAAGAAGAAGGGGGAAGGCAAGCCCACCATCGCTTTCGTGGTTGTGTGCAAGTGTAACTCTTGAGTAGACTACTGCTAATTTAACCAATTGGCCATTTGTAGCAGCAAACATACTCTTCCAAGCAGATTCTCGCTCAAACTTCCAGAAGAATAACAGGCTTCCTTTGAGCCTACAATTTATATGTAGCATCTAGTTACTCTAGCTAAGATTACCTCTATTTAAGAGGAGGTCCGAGCCTTCATAGTTGAGGGAACATTCTTGGTTTCAACTTCTGAAGTATTTCTGCAGAAACCAGCAGTTTATTCAGAAAAACTATTGAAAGGGCAAAACCTTGGCCTGATGCCCTCTGCTTTTCAATGGGAGATCAATATTAAGAGAAATAATAGTGGGTTTCACATCTGCTTTTGACATTAATATGTGGAAAAGGCTCTCATGTACTTTAATGTCATAGGACCTGTTGAAGCTTAGCTTGACTTCATGTGGCAGTGCTGGGAGCTGAGCGTGTGACAGGGCTTGGTGAAAGTAGGGGCTGGTCAGTGCTGGGCATCAGACCAGGTCCCTTCCTGGAGCTCAGCAGTGCTTCCCATGCTACGGAACTCTGTCTTCATGAGAAATATTAATAAAATACAGTGTACCATTCTCTGCCTTTCTCGGGGTGAGCTGTGTGAGCAACTGGAGTGTTCCTTCTGATTTTTTCCCCTTTATTCCTAAAATGGTATGTTTTTATTATAACCATATTCACCCCTTTGCACAGGATAATGCGATGGTGATACTAATGTGTGTAGTTTGCTGTAGCAGTAAGCCCAATTGGTTTCCTTTAATAAACAAATGTGTGCAGGTTTTTATGCTCCTGCAGCCTGTCTGTGCTGTTTTTCCTCACATGACTCAAGCCACATGTGAAGCCATCAAGACAACTCAGTTTGGCCAGGAGGCAAGAACTGCGTTTTGGTGCCCTTGGTTTTCTGTTACCCTCCCCTCATTTTGTCAGGAAGCTTGGATCCCGTTTTAAGGATATAACACTGTGATTGTTGCTGGGGATGTTCAGACCTGCTGTTGCAACAGTGACCAGCAAATGCTTTTCGGTGTGTGTGTTGCAGTAGTGCTGCCCTCTGACACAAAGGCCACGTGTGGTCAGAAGTGAACTTGTTTTGATTACTGTCTAATAAATAACTGCTTCTATTAGGTTAATGGTAGTAAGCTTTAATCACGGTTTCTCTGAAGCCAAGGATGTGCCTCTGAGCAGTAAGGTGTATTGCATGAGTTTTCAAAACTGGAATTCTTTTCTTTACAAATTCCTCTTGTTCAGCTGCATGGTTTATTTTTCATTATTTAAAACCAACAATTCAAAAAGGAGCTATAATGTATTGGATTTTGTCCTGAATCTTGGCCTAAGTGAGAAACTGGAGTCAGATGGTGAGAATATAGATGCCCTTCTAGGGAGAGAAATGCTGGTACGTGTGCTGTTAAAGCACTCGGGTGCTTTGATGTTCTCTTCACGCCGTGGATGCTGGCTGCACAGTGGTGAAGACACTTCTATTTACTCTCATTATGTTACTAGCTGGATTAGCTCGCCAGATTCAGTGCACACATCACTTGACAGAGCCAAGTTATCCAGGTAGAATAAAAATAAACTGCCCACGCAAAGTATGGTCCCTGCTTGCCCGAGCCTGGCTGGGGTGGCGGGGGTGGCAGCGGCTCTGCGGAGGCAGGGAGGCTTCCCTTGTTCTGGGGCTGTCTGGGGCTGCCTTCTCAGCCATCACGAATGTTTTCTTTTTGCAGATGACACGATTGGTGCTGCCCGGCATGCTGGAAAGGTGAGTCACACTAACACTATCCAGACAAAGTCATCATTATTTATAGGGGAGAATCCTTTCTTGAAAAATTCATTACTGTGACTAATCAGCCCAGTCTCCATGTTTTAATGGCAGAGTAATGCTGGGTGAGTCACGCTCGTGGTGCATGAATCATCAGACGGTGGAAGCCTTTTCCACTCGATTCCCTTTTTATTTTTCCTCTCCCTTCTCCACTGTTGTGGTGATTCCTTTTAGAACAGAATTAAAAAGCCCGTCTGACTCATCAGCACTAACTCAACAACCTGCTATTCTGAGGGGGTGGTTACAGTTCCTGGGAATAACCTTCTTAAGGCTATTTCTCTAAGTCAGTGTAAGTAAAATGGATGCAAAGAATATGTCCTCATTATACAGCAGGAGGTATATTGAGGAAAGTCTGTGATCATTTGGTAGAGAAAAATCAGAGACCAGCTCTTTAAAACAAGAGTTAAAGCACACCACTCTCCCTGCTGAAGGCATGTGCTGGCTTCCTAGCTAGCTCCCAGGTGAAACCAAAGATGCAGCGGTGCCGTGTAGTCCCTCCAGGCTGGTTTCTAGGTCGTGTTACCTGCTCCGTGATGTTATCTGTCCCTGTTGCAGTGCTAACCCGGGCTTGCCGAGGGTTGTTCTAGGTCATGTCTGGTCTACCCCTGCACAACTGAGGCAAGTCGCGTAGAGCCATGCGTGGTGGCCACTGCGCTCTTACCTCCTGGAGAACGCCAGGGAGGAGAGCGTGTATGGAGCAAGCATCTGAGTCTGGCAAAGATTTATTTAAAAAAAAAAAAAATCATCTGTTTTTTTTAAATAGAATTTAAATAAATTCTATTATAAATAAAAAGAATTTATTTATTCTTAAAAAGCATTTATTTATTCTATCACCTGCTATCTGGGAGTCTTTATCATAGATCAGGGTTCACTTATGCTAACCTTGTGCAGGTGCAGAGCAAATATTTCATGTCTGAAATGGCAGTTTGTTCATGACTGAAAAACATCAGAGCTAGTTGCTAGTTCAGGAGTTAGGATCTCACTCAGGGAGATATCAAACGCAGGTTTTTATTTCAGACTCTGTAGATGGCAATGGAAGTATAGAAGAGCTTATGTCATGGTAAGAAATTTGAATTAGAAAAATAAGATGCAGCACAGAGCTCGTGTGTGTGTGAATATTGTCCCAGAAAACTCTGGCACAGCATGAGCATCCTGGTTCAAAGATGGTAGCTACTCAGGGTTCCCAAGTCAAATCTACCTCTTGACGGTGTCTGGTAGTTCCCAGACAAGGACCCATCTTTCATGGAAACCACTGTTTCATGACATGATGATGGAAGTCATTGTGCTTTAAAGCTCTAATGTTATGTATCTTTGAAATCTTGAAACTGAAATAGTTTATTGCATGTGTCTATTCTTTGTCTAAAGAAACATCTTTAAAAAATCTTCCAAAGAAATACTTTTGTCTAAAGAATTGCAGTTATCTGTTTGACAAAGCTGATCTCTTCATCCTCTCAGGACAGGAATAGTGTATCTCGCTTACCAGGAAAACAGAGAGGCTGTTCTTTAAGCATTAGGCTGAATGAGATGATCTGAATGACAGACAGTAAACCACAATCACACTGACTTCTAGTTCCAGCTACCCTCAAGCAAATCACTTCATGCCTTTCTTTTTCCTCCTTTCTTTTCTTGACTGCATACTCTCCCAAAGTCCAGTGAATCCAAGAACATGAATGAATGATATCAGCACTTAGCAGCTTTTGCAGTCAACCATAAGTTTCTCACGTGGGACTGTAGGCTGGGTAAAAGGGTCCCAGACTGTTCTAAAAACAAAGCCAGTCTGGGAATCCCATCGTTATTCTTCCTTGCTCAAGGAGAAGGGCTTGTTGAGGACATAGGCACAGCAGAGCACATTACAGTGCAGTGTCTTGCAGCTGTGGCGTATACATTTATGGATTTGAATGCTACTGTTATAGCAGTATATTACAAGATATATGCAAAAGTAGAGAGCAGACTTGGCATATTTTACGTTCAGATTTGTAAATGGACAGCACTACCATGTGGTATGGTGTATCTGATGATAGTTTTTATTTACAGTAAACATAGCAGCTTCTAGTGATAGCATTTAGGCTCTCTGCTGTGGCTCGTCTCGTCACTTTTGCCAGCATTCAGACCACAGTTTATAACCTGTGCCTCGTGTTGCGCTCAACTCTGCTGCCTTTCCCCTGTAAGTTTTCAGGCTGCTGCTGGAGCTGGGAGACTCGCAGAACTAAATCTCCACCTGTGTCTGCAGGAGCAAGGAGAACCCGCTGCTTGTTTCTCGCCCAGCACCCGGCTGGGCTGTTTCTCGGGGGGAAGCACAAGTGCATCACTGCAGCGGGGAGGGAGCTTGCTCTTTCCACCGGGATACAGCGTTGCCACGGCAACCGCGCGGGCTAAATATAGAAACGTGGCCTCCCTCGGCCGGCCCGCTTAAGGTGGAATGGGCGGCAGGGGCGAGGGAGCATCGGGAGCGTCAGGCCGGAGCCTGGGTCGCCTTGGCCGGCTTGAGGGCTCGTAGCCCGTGCTTGAGGTGGACGTAGCCCATCCTCTCCGGCTTGGCCGCACCAAAGGCCTCGAGCCCCCCCGAAAACATCTCTTTTGCAATTCCAGGAAGAAGCAAAACTGTAATTAGAGTGGTTGGGAGTGTGCGTCCCCCACACATCTTGATTTTTCTTTTATCTGGTGATTTAAGCTGTGAGCTTTTTAAGGCTAGGGCTGTTTTCTTTCGAAAACCCCAGTTGCATTGACTACATCAAGGAGAACAGTACATGGTGCTTTTGTAAGGAGTTGCTATTAATTTCTAACACTTCCCAGAGTCCCTTGTAGTGGATCAGACATAATTCCTTGCCCCTAGATGATCATCACTGCTCCTGCTGGAAGGTTAGCCGGGCTGGCTGCTGGGAGGCTGGCGTGTGCCCTGCAGCCCGCGTGCCAGCCTGTCCTGGTTGTGCCCCGAAGCGTGAGGCTCCTGCTTAGCCCTATAAACACTTACCCCAACTGGGGCCTTGTTAAGCCTTCGTCCTCAATTAGGCCTTGTGGCAATTACTCCTGTCTGTCTGTGTATGGAAAGAGCACTTCCTTTCATTGGATCTGAGTTTCGGAGTCTGTCACTTACAAAAGAAAGATGACATTTATTTATTATGAGATGAGTAAATCAAGACCTTGATATTTTTCTTTAGTTAGTCTGTGTGTTCTTATCGTGACTTCTCTTAATAGTCTCTTAAATAGCTAAATTGGACCAATCTTTTCACCTCTTTGATGTCTGAGGTCTCCTCTTCTCTTCTCTTCTCTTCTCTTCTCTTCTCTTCTCTTCTCTTCTCTTCTCTTCTCTTCTCTTCTCTTCTC
>JAVCKT010008936.1:26587-37152 GCA_032273925.1 Rhynchotus rufescens | reverse complement strand
TGAGGAAAAAAAAAAAAAAACTCTGACCTTCTTTGAAGCTGCTGACACAGTTTACAGAAACCGAAGGATTTGCTGGAGTGCTACCAGGCCCAATAGGTGTGGTGTAGAAAGAGCAGTATGGGGTAACACAACACAGTAACAACACCCAGAGCTACAACACTACTTTTTATTTACACCACGTGGTCTGTAAATCTTATTTCAGCTTTAGGGCAGTGACATAGAGAAAACCGTATATGGAAGAAAACACCAAAGGTTTGGTGCTGTGAAGGGAGGCTGCATGGATCTCTCATTGTCAACCAACAAGAAAAAAGGGCTCGATATTTGATGTCTGCTACAACTCTGCAGGTACAAGTTGATCGTGTAGTTGTATTATGTATCTCAACACAGTGAGAACAGGCGAGATTTATTTTTTACTTTGGTTTCCATCTAGGTTTTAGGTACACAGTGTACAATGTTTTTCAGTGTTCCTGTAGGTACATCTGAAACATATACATGAAAATGTGCCCAGGTGTGCGTGTGACGTCTGCCTGTTCAAAGGAAGTGGGCAGTTTTGGGAATGGCCTCTTCCAAGGAAGCGGGCTGTTTTGGGAATGTTTTACCGCTAGATGGCAGGGCCCACTTTGGGTTAGGGGAGCACCGGCCTGGCTGAGCTCAGCACTGATTTACTGCCCATCCCAGAGCGGATCTTCCCTGGGGTTAATCCAAGGATGGGCTGGAGCACTGCAGAGCTGTCACTGCGTGGTGGCCCTTGGGCAGCACTGGCTTGGGCTTCTGCATTGAGTAGATATCCGAACGGAGTTCCGCAAAGCTTCATATAATAAGGTATATATAAAAAAAGAGGAAAGCTGTGTTTTAACTGCAGTTAAACCACAAACCAGCGCTGGTGAATTCCTCAGAGAAATCCCTGCCCCTGGTGCCTGTGCTGCACACTGTGCCGAGCTCTGAAGTGCTCGGCTGGTCCTTGAAGCCACCTGCAGAGGAGACTGGCCTGAGTCAGGGCTTTGCAACCTGCCCCAAAGTAGTTGGGACTGGCAGGCTGCTGCAGCCAAGAGACTTGGCTTTTTAGAAAAGGGGTCTAATTTTCGCTCTTTTAGAACAGTTTCATCTTAGCGTAACCTTAATGAGTTCAACTGAATGAACCTCGTGTAACATGCCAAGAACCAAGACACTTAGGTTTGCGCTGGAGTTGTTATAAGCCTCGCAGTATAAAAGTGCAGAAGTTCTGCAGACTTATTGATCCCAAATATACATGTGTGCCTGAGCGAAACGGGTGTAAAACCCCATTTTCACGTGGAGCATCACACTTTAGCAAATGGATGTGGCCAAACTCAGTTCAGGTCTACATGACTGCTATGACAAGACCATGAGCTAATGAGAATGTAAGGTAGTTTATATACCAAACTCAGTTCTCTATCATGGTCTTTAAAAGGAGCAGTGTTATATCTCTGTGCTGTAGCATCCAGATTACTTTTTATGCAAATTCTCAAAATTTTGCATTTTTATCTGATAGTAAGTAATGAAATGACTTATTTAAAAATTACAATGAAAAGTTAACATTAACTTTATCAGGATATATGATACTTTAAACACAGCTGTTCAAGGCAGAATAAGCTCTTTTGCAAAAAAAATCAAGATTATATTTTGTGAGTTTTGAAATCAATTTATTTCTCCTTCTTCAGCAAGCCTTTATGCTTCAATCCAAATATTAAATATTCTGTTAAAAATATTTAAGCTGAATTTGTTTATAAAACGAATTTGATTGAAAAAAATAAGGAACGTGTTAGTTTCCTTTTTGCACTTAGTTAGTTTCTGCACTTTTGTGCAGAGCTACTTGAGAAAGGCTCTGGTTGCACACGTAAATTTGTGCAAAATGGTGTTTTGGATGGAGTGAAACGCGACACGTTGTGCAATGGCTGGTCCCATTTTAGGAAGCAGCTTGTAGTATTAGCCCGCATGGCTTTGTCGTGAATGGCACTGCACAGTCGTGTGGGATCATTGCTTGGATCCTTGGGGTTCACCGGAACATGAGCAGCTTTGGGCCAGCATTGCCCACATGCAGATGTGCATCTACTTTCAGGGGAGAATCACAGCAGGGTAAGGCTCAGGATGCCCATGTCACGCGTGTGCCCCACGCTGCCTTGTTTGCCCTCATTCCCCTTTTCTGCCATATTCATCACATGCAGGGGCAGATTTTAGAGCACCTGGAGTCTGGCGCTTGCAGACTGCAAACCTGGTCTGCAGACTCTGTCCTCACACCCTGTCCTCCTCCTCACCCCCAGCACGAGCGTGTGCTTAGCTCAATGTTGGGGCTCTTGCTAGGGAACCAATGGAGCTAAACACTCCTGATGCTACCGCTCCTTTTCATGCTGCTCCCAGGGAGTGAATTTTTGCTTTGATGATAGTTAAATATTAATAATTACGAGAGACTTATGGGCCTGGTTTTAGCAGGAGTTTAACTGCCTAACTCCCACTGGGTATAGGACAGGCTCTGAAGAGCTTGCAGTGTCACAGAGTATCTTTATTTACTCCAGGTAGTGTCTGGATGCCGGGGAAAAAGCGTGAAGCCATTTGGGCTGCACGAGCATCGTGCACGTGCCTGGAGCACTGGGTGAGATCCTGCCTTGCCACGGAGGCCTGTGCTGCTCTAACCACTGCTGACTCGGGAAGTGGTGGCAAAATGGGAAAACTGCAGTGCTTATGCTGCGGGTCTCCTAAACATTCAGAGGGTTACGTCTTAAGAGAGCCACATTCAGTATGTGATTAAGTATCAGGAAAGGACGGGCCATATGGATATGTTATGCTGGGAAGTAATGGGGAAAAGAGGAGAAATGGGCTAACTGGAGAAGCATTCTGCAAGAAATACATTGGGGCAATAACATAAAGTAACAATGTGCTGCCATTGCTGTTCCTAGGTTATCTGAAGCCTTATAAAATAGAGGAACATGATATAGCAAAGAAAGACAAGGAAGGCATGTGACGTCTCTCCTCGGCCTGCCTCGGAATTTGGCACGTTCTTTCCTGCGGGCCGTGGGCGGCGGATGGGCCCCGTCGCTGCTGCCTGCTGCCTGCTCAGCTCCCTCAGGAAAGCTGCCAGCCCCATGCAGTGACTGCCTCCCTGGAGCGAGGAGGGAGCCAAGGGCTCGCTGGGCACCAGCAGCTCAGACGAGGAGACACGGATGTTTTCAGTGTTTGTGTCACGAGCGGTGGAAAGAAGAGGAGGGTCAGGACAGGACTGGAACCCCAGCTTTATGCCGATAAAAGGTGACTTTTGGAATCCTTTAAGTACACTATTAAGTCCTCTATGCATAGGTATTTGGGGATCTGATTTTGATCGGCTTTTTTTTGATCACAATGAACTTTTCAGCCTTGCTTCAAATGCCCTTCACAATTTTAAGCTTGCTGCTACTCCTGACCTGCTCTGCTCCCTTTCTGTGTTGCCTTGCCGTGTCTGTAGCACGGGCTCTCGGCTCTCTGCCCCCTCTGCCCTCCGTGCTTCTTCCCAGCTGCTCTCACATAGATGCTGTGCTGTTTGCAAAGCACTTCTGTCTTCCACTAACCACCTCTTAAAAGCCCCCTGCTACCTTGGCACCAGGGAGTGCTGTCAGAAGAGATGATTAAAAGGCACTTCACCGGCGCACTGAACCGGTGGCTGCTCTCCTCCTGTACCTGACCTTCCTCTCTCGGCCCGGGAGGCAACAAGTGCTGCTAGTCGGGGGCGTGGGTGCCGTTAAACGTGTGATAACAGAGCAGCCGTTTCGCCGCTCGCCGCTGGCACCCGCGTGCGCCTTTGTGCAGGTGCTGCCTGGGCCCAGAGCTGGGCTCGCGGCCAAGGCGTTTTCTCTGAGCCTCCCTGTTAACCAGGCCCTCGCGTTTAGCGTCAGCTTCTGCCTTAAAGAGGCTTAGCCCTCCAGTTAATAGATATCTGTTTCTCAAGCCCTGCCCATTGCACCTGCCTTTGAAAACGTGCCCCGGAGAACTCGCTGATTCGTCTGCTGCGCGCCGCTGCAGGGTGATTAAATCGTTGCTTAGTTTTAGGTGGCTGCATTTGCTTGCTGGAGCACTTGATCCTCATGTTTACCGCTTTTGTATATCTTGGGAGTGTTTGTAAAGCTTGGGGGGGAGCTCAGAATGAAAGGTATAGTATCAGTATCCGGGATAACAAATGGTTTAGGCCGTGCACGCTCCACACTCAGTGCTTTTTCTGTTTCCACACCAGTGGACACGATGGATGTGATGTAGTCACAGCATGTTTCCCGAAATCCCGAGATCAGTAATGTAGGAGAGGTCTTCGGAATTTTAATAATGGCGAAAATGTCAGTATGCAAAGTCGGTGCAGCGCCGTGCCTCCCTCCCCCTGGGTCTGTTCTTGCAGACGAAGCCTGCGAGTGTTCCCTGGCTTTGCAGACAGGACAGGCAGCAGGGACGGGACGCTCTCCAGAACCTTCCCTTAATTCCTCCTCCCTTCCGACAGCATTCGCCGTCTTACACAATAAATAATAAATAAACAGGTACGCTTTTAGACCAGGGCTGCAGGAGCAGCTCACGTCTGCCCAGATGCATTTGGGGAACCTGGGGTCCTTGTAACTTGAAAGGACTTTGACATCTCACAAGAGGGACTGTGGAAATCACGGGGTCCTTTCCAGGCAGCTCTTGTCTCTCCAGTTATGTTCAGGGAGGTGTTACGGATTGCAGCCAGCTAAACAGCTTGGAGGTTGTCTTTATACCGTTAGAGATGAATGTGAATTGTTCAGGAGGGCATGATTATGATCCTTTCTCCATGAAGAAATTCAATTAAATTTCTCTAAATTTAATTAAACTTATTTAAATTAAAGAACTTTTAATTAAAACTTATCTCATTAAATGATGACGGTGTTTTTTTCTGATAAAACTTATTTGTACACTGCCCAGCATTACTGTGTAACTGTGATGGGAATGGGAAATTATGCTGAGAAAAGAGATAGTTAATTCTTCATGTGTGAAGAATTGTGTTGACAGTTCAGTAGCTTCTTGAGCATTAAACTCAGCCAACCTTTTTTTCTTCAGCCATTCCTTCATGTAGCCTGATGTGGAGAGCAGTGAGACCCGTTCTTCTTGCAGAAGCAGCGTGACAAGAAGCTCTCTCCGTGGTAGCCTCAGTGATGTGAGTCATTCCCCCTAGAGAGCTGCCCGCCCAGCTCAGCCCACCAGCCACTAACAGGCTGTCTTCCCCCTAGAGAAACTTAAATGAACATCTCTTCAGAGCTCCTGAATATACAGAACCAAAGAAACATGAAATATTTAGGGCAGCGTGTCACGATTGGGTGCTGGGTTCAGTACCAAGAAAATCCTTTCTCTGTTGCCTTTGTTCTCTGTAATTATGATTACACTGCATAATAGTAAGAATAATAATGCATATTATGATGAAAACCAAGAGTCACTACCTGTTTTACTGCAGAACCCAAGTCGGCCAGTTTACATAACCTTTTGATTCTCCAAACAGAACTGGTTATGCCTTGCAAGCAGCCTGAAATCTTTTCTGGGATCAAAACCTTGTATTTGAATGATGAAGAAAAGAAGTAGGAGGTTGGTAGCAAGAAGCAGGAGACTTTTTTGATTGGTTATATATGCAAATGTGAGACTTTTTCCACTCATCAAATATTCAAATACATAGTCTTCAAATGGCCTGTGCTACACTGTTGAACCTTAGGATTTCAGAGGAGCTGTTCTTACTGAAACTGCAAAGCTGAGTTTAGGTTTTATATTCTTCAGAAGATAAAAAATGCTATGGATTTGTGTTGTTTCTATGTGGTTTTACGTGTATTGACATAACACAAGCCTCTCTAAACGCATGTGTGTAAATGAAAGGTGAATGTAAGTAAGTGAAGTTGAAAGTTGTTAAAAGAGGATACTGTCTGCTGAGGGCAAATGCAAAAGCAGCTGTATTTGCCTTCCTCAGCAGACTTCCTGAGAAAGACAGCATGTTGAATGACTCTTCAAAATGAGCCGTTCTCCATGCTCAAAACCTGAGAAGTAGAAATCCCTAAAATAAGCTGCAGTGGTGCTAAGAACAAATGGCACCCTAATAGAAGGATTCTTGAGTTATATAAAATGGGGAAGTGTGATGATGAAATCAAAACAACAACTGAATACTGTGTTTTAAATACCCTTTCATTGCCTTGCCAAAAGGAAAGGACATCCCCTCAAAAATCAGCAGAGTCTTATCAGCTTTGCAAGATGATGAATGAATGCCTTGTTCTTTATTATTGCTTAAGTCATTCCTGTTTATGCCACTATTTCAAGGATTATGTTGTGATTGTTCTGGACAGATGAAAACACTTTCTTGCTGATGAATAAACACCGCCACTTTTAAATATTTGTATGCAAAATGTCTTTAAAGCCACTATGAAATGCTTTCCAAAAGCATTAAGGAGCTGTTTCTCGAAAAGACAGTTTCTCCCTACATTTTCTTTCATGCTAAACAGTCCAAATGAAAAGCCTTTCAGAGTTAACTAGTTTAAGCAATACCAGTGTTTTAGTGTAATGAATAACTTTTGATAGAGGACAATTGCACGCAGTTCAATATGCTCGTATTTCTATTTCTGTGCGCTACCAATGCCGGGATTCTAGGCTAGAATTTCTTTCTTTGGGAAAGCTGAGGCCATCAAAACCCTGATTAACCTCTGATATTCACGTGGTGCTCTTGATCTCGAGGACCGAAGCAGTAACAAAGAGTTAATGGCAGCCATATGCTCGCGGTATTGTGGGTGCTGTTGACCCAAATGTGAACTCCGCGAGCGAGCGCTGCTAACTGCTGTTTGTCTCAGGTTTGGCGTGGAGATTACTGATGAAGAGTGTGAGCTGCTACTTGACAGAAGCCGCCTTGATGAAGATGGAAATGTCAGATACCCCCAGCTTCCCGGCCAGGTTTGATTGCCAGCGTGGGCACTTTATTTCTCATTTGTGAGTAGAGATATTTTTAAGCCAAGAGGCTCGCATAACATTTGCAAAGTAGTTCTCATTTCTTAAATGCATTCCGTCCTGACATATTTCTTCCATGGCATACTCTGATTGCATTTGAGATTAGTGGATGCCGTGCGTATATATTGTTTGTAACGTGAAATGCTAATTAAGTGTTTTGGAAGAAAGTCTTCAAAAGCTTTTAGCATTTCTCCCTTCATGCTTTCTGTAGGCTGGAAAGTATGACAAACTTCTAAATAAAAGCTGGTTATTTCCAAAAATGGTAATAAGTGCACTTAATACTTCTACAAGAACTTAATGCATTTACAGATCCTTATGTACTCTGAAATACTTCTGAAAAGATGTTACTGGCTTATGGAGGCTCTACTCAGCCTCCAAGCCTCAGAGATGAATCACGGTGTAATTAAAAAAATAAAAAAGCCATGTGGATACATAGAGATATTTTATTATTTTCCAAAAATTAGGGCTCAATTTTCATGCCAACAGGAGCACAGAAGCCAGTGCTACTACTCTGGTACTACTGAGCACTACTGCTGAGGTGAGTGAGGATTCCTTGTGGAATCTGGAGTCTGGAGAAGTCCATTCCACCCATGAGATCTGGGCAGGTGAACTCCCACGCTTGCATGCAGACACATGTTAGAGGTCTTAAAGAAAATGCAGAGGTTTTTGAGCTGGTTGAGGGTCTGTCTAGTTTGTGTACACACACAAAGGGCAGACATAAGTCTGAGTTCACAGCACTGAAACCACCTGAGGTACTTTCTGCACTTAAGATAATAAACAAGTTAAATATTGCAAAACTGGACATTTTCTCGATCTTTTTGACACTACTACTTCCTCCTTCCTAATTCATTAATTGCTTCTCTTTCTTCGCCTCATTCCTTGCCTCCCTACCTCCAGAAACTTGGATCTGAATTGGGTCATCCACCCATCTGAAATGCATTAGGGCATCTCAAATACCTGCACAGTATTAATGAGATACTTATACCCTTTTGGGATGACATCCCCTAGAGAATATCCATCTCAAACAACCTTTGAATGCCCTTGGGTGGGCTGCTGAGTCAAGTCAGTTTAATAAACTTACATATTAACCCTGCCAACTTTTCTTCTTTTTCTGACAGACTTTTACGGCCAAGGCCTTCTCCCCAGTTTGTTCTTTCATAGTGCATGTGGTGCTATCACACCTTTCTGTGCTGCTTTCATGCTTCCTGCCTTTCTTTTCCACCCATGTAGTGATCCATCTCCCATGTCCAGCTGAAATCAAGAGCAGCGGGTATCCCCAAAATAGGCAAGGTGCTTCATATTAGCAGTGTCTTAACTTTGTGCATTATCTTATGAATTAAGATACATCTGGAGGCAACATTTATTTTGGTTTGAATTACTATGTTTGTTTGTTTGTTTATGTTTGAAGAGCCACATTTTCACCACCAAAAAAAGCTGCGTTTAGCACAGTGAATACCATTAGCTGTTACCTTGTCTTGGGGTGTATCCATAAGAGTACACACAGCTACTCTTAGCCCTTTAGGAGAGCTAGGACATGGCCTTATTTCAATAGTAACAAAGCATGTCACATAACATCCGTGAGGCCACCAGCAGGAGCTGATGTTAGGGGGTTTACTCCTGTGCCTTAGCATTTAGGCTTGCTTCTGATGTTCTTATAAATCAAGGTACCAAACACAACACTGTCTTTTGTAGGAAAAGACTAGAAGATGTCCTTCCCTTCTACTCTGGTATGAATCCTGTGCATATTTTGCTATCAAATATTTCCAAGAATGGGCTTAGGTTAAGCACACAGGCACTAACAACATCTGGACTTCTTGTGCCCAGATGCCTGGGCAAACCAGCATTGTCAGGGCCAGAGGTAGGCTATCTATGCTAAAAAGAGATGAATCTTATAAGAATCTGTCTTAATTGTAAGAGAAATTAGAAACCTAGACTAGAAGCTTCTAGAAACCCAGAATAAGAGATGTATTTTATAAGGTTGTATTCTGGCCTTTATCTGAGTAGAGATAATAAACCCTGCTCATTCAATGATAAGATGCTTTATCAATAATCAATTTTTGAACTTACCAGTCCCATTTTGAAATCATCTTTCAGAATGTACTAAATCCATTGATTTCAGAGATGGTTTTCATGCTTTCAACCATGTTTTAGAAATAATTACTGTTTGTGTAGATATCCATATACTTTGCATGGCACAATTCCATATTTAGACACGATCCAAACAAATAATTGTTTATACTCATTGAGACTGTCATTGGTGAATGGGAGACTCTCATTGGTGGTCTTAAGGTGAGTGGGAGAACATTTAGGGTACATTGGCGTAGCTTAAGTAATAGCTCATTATTTGCTTCACAGAGAGTCAGATGCTTTTCAGGGATTCAGTCAGATGCTTCACAGGGAGTCAGATGCTTTTCTCAGATTGCTCTGTGTTAATATGTGGTAATTTCATTTACTTCAATACAGTACTGGAGAATAAAACTGAGAAGACAATGTAGGACTGAGACAGAATAATTTTATTCCCCCCTAGTGTCTTTCCTCCTCTAAAACCAAATGTTGTGTGCACATTTTGTCCCAGATTCTCTAATCTCAGCTGTTTTTAACAGAAGTGTTCCCAACATGCTGCTGTGTGAAAAAGGAGGAGTGCAAAGTATCTGCAGTAGCTAAGTTGATTTGTATCTCCTGCAGAGCTAGGCATGGTTCAAACAAACAAAGGGAAAACTGGCCTTTCTCTAGAGCATATGTACATGCTAAACCATGCTAAGCCCTTGTAGCTTGTTATTTATTTGTAGAGTTCCTATCACCTGTTCCAGATTTCAGAGGTGGTTTGTGATAACAGACAGGAATGGTAAGGATGCAGGATGCATGTCAACATTCAGGGTCCTTTGTGAGAAAGAGCTAAAGCTACAGATCAGCTACACATTGAAACATGTTCTTACCCTTCCAAAACTTCATGACTCTTGAATCTCTCACCTTCTGAAAACAACTTTCTTTTCCTCATTGTCCCCCCACATCCAGAACAAACGCAGGGGATGAATGTTCTCGTCTTCTACTTGCATTTCTCATTCACAGAGAGAAATCTCTGTGTGGATTTCTCATTACTACCTGGTAGGCAGATGTTTTGTTTCTTACTTTTCTAGCTTTAGGGCTCTTTTACCAAATGGCTACTAAAGGGCCTGGAAAAAATGAATAGTCGAGTCACAATGTAGAAACAAAAGCTGGAGATGGAAAAGGAATATTTAAGAATTTCTTTTTCAGATGTGATCTAAATGCTGTGAAGGTTTGACAGGGCAGAGGTCCAGCAGAAAGCCAGACACCAATGAGGCTTTCAAATTCACAGGACAGAGATCAACTAAAAGGGCAAAGAGAGACAAATGAGAGTGCTGCGGAGAGCAGAGGTAGGTCAGCAAGAGACTGAGAGCAGTGCAGAGTTGCAGTCCAAGAAGAGATTGTATTAGAACTTGCAAGCTGAGGCATCTGAGGATGAACCTGATATGGCCACAGCTCTTCCCTGCTCTCTGTTTGAACTGCAGCCCACCTAGCAGTTAGTAGCTCACACGTGCTCCATCCAGGCCCGTCTCTAAACTGCACAAGGTTTCTCTGCAGTGGGA
>JAVCKT010008936.1:14629-19629 GCA_032273925.1 Rhynchotus rufescens | reverse complement strand
GCTGTATCATTTAGGTCATGGGCTGGTATAAAACCTAGATAGAGAAAATGATATAATGCTACATCACAGGAAAAGAGCTTTTCAAACTGAAAAGGGGGAAATTTTCCAGAGCATGAGGATCCATGAGAAATGCACCCACAGTTCTGAGGCTTCTTTCCCGAAAGGTCCCGTAACCTCCAGCAGCCCTGTTTATAAGCTGGGTTGCCAGCATTTTAGCAGGATCAGCATGAAGCAGAGGTGAACATTGTGCCATAACATAACTTCTGTGAATTGTCTTGGACAGAAGCAAACTGCAGTGAAAGGCAGCTCGTCCTGAAGCCCAGGGTCCATCACCAAACCTGGAGTGTTTATACAGGCGGGTTCTTCATTTTCTCCTGTTTCTCAGCTTTTTCGGTGGCCAGAGCACTGGTCCTGTATGGGAGGACCATGTATATTGAAATCTCCTGGCCTATTAATGGGTAGAACAGCCAAAATCACATCTTAAAATGCCCACTGCTGTAGACCTATACACTGGGCACCATAAAGCAAGAATATTTCTGTGGAATAAACGTTTGTTTTACTTTTGCAAATGCTATGGATTGAGCTGCATTTTGCTGTTATTGTACTGCTGAAAGAATGTAAACACATGAAAATTCTTCCTTCTCAGCACATGTCATCTAAGAAAAGGCCCAAATCCTTCCAATATGTTGGACATTGGACCATGAGTAGATGACTATTCCCATAGGATGTGTTGGTGGTGTAGAGCAAGACTGTTCCTCCTAGGAAAGCTGACGGGGCCAAGTTCCCTAAGATTCTCTGTATGGGAAATGTTGGCTTCTTGTGTTTTGAGGAAAATATCTATGAAGAAATTCAGTCTGAAGATTCATTTTCTTTGGCCTCATCCTTCCCTATCTTTAAAGTAAATGGCAGGTTCTCAGATTACCTCCTAGCCACATTTCTTATGGACCATTCTAGGTATAAGGAGTGGGACAAGAGGGAAAGTGCAATATTCTGAGAGAGGCTCAGAGAGATCTGTTGAGGTTGTCTTAATTTGACTTGTCTTTGGACTGATGAGATTATGAATGGAAGTTTTCTGCACGAAAATTTCTTGTGCTTTGATTTTATTACTAAAATAAAAGCATTAGGCATTTTTCTCTGTGTTGTACATAGCAAAATGATGATTTCAACCATCCCGCTAAAAATATTCTGAAATCATTGGCCAGTGTCTTGCTAGCAAGCACGAAAAAGAAAGCTGAACTGAAGTTACTTTGTGCTCCCTGGCCCTGTAACCTCACCAGCTTGTCCTGAGTCAGTAGCATCTTGACTGTTTTGATTACTTTTGGAGAAAATAAATCCTTCCCTGGCCCTGAAATGCCTCCTAAGCAGAGCACGTATTCCCTGCTAAATGTGACCTTTTGGGGTTTATTTTTTTTTTCATAAAGGGTTCTGTTTTGCCCTTATTAAAACTCCCCGGAGAAGCATTTATTAGCTTTGTCCCTATATTTACAATACCTTTTGACTGAGATGTCTAAGGGCTTTAAACATATGCTTTAAACAGTGGACAGTCAGCACTGACATTTGTTAGGAATCTTTTCAGGGGCCGTGTGGAATAGTCCTAATCCGGGAAGAGCCACTGCCTCGCTGTGTGATCTGACAGAGTGACATATCACTTGACCCCCGTCACAGCAGCTGTAGGAGTAGGTGGCAAGACCGGGCCCTGCAGAAGCCCAGAGGAGCCTTTCAGCCAGGCTTTCCTGGGTAAATACTTCCCAGCCTTGCCACCCGGCTTCTTCCTTATTCCTTGAAAAACTTGTGGTGAGCGTTGGGTCAAAATCGGGCTTTGCAGCATTTCCTTTGATTTTATTTCCTGCTGTTGAAGGAGGTGTTATGCAACTGTTTAACTAGCAGCTTGTGACAGAACGAAGCGCTAAGCGCAGGTTTGTGTGGATGAGCGGCCAAAGCAAGCTCCGGTTGGGTCACCCCGGCAGCACAGATGCAGAAAGCGGCCAGTTCTGGCCAGGCAGCAGAGGAAACCGGCCCGCCTGGGGCTGGCTGCCCCTGTGCGAGGTGCGGGTGCGGAGGCCGCGCGGAGGCGGCGCCGAGGCCGCGGCGGCACCGAGGGCTCCTCAGCGCGGGCGCCGCTCTGCGCCCAGGCGCCTCACGCGTCCCGAGCGGCAGCCGCTCGCTGAGGACGGCGCCGGCCTCGCGTGCAAACCTGCAGGGAGAAGCTACCGGTTCCCTCCGCAAAGCCCCAGTGGCTCCTTAACACCCGCTGGTTTGCACGCTATGAGCAAAGTGCTTCGGGTTTCCTTCTTTGGAAAGAAATACCTGAGGTTTTTTGGAGAGGGGAAGATTTATTTTCTTTGGTTTTCGTTCTGAAGAAGCGCAGAGAGTTTTGAAAGGCCTTCGGGTGCGGCGGGATGTGTTTCCCGGGCGGCTGCTCTGGCGCTTTAAGCGGCGAATGGCACCGTGTCCCGTTGCAGCAGCTCTGTTTCTAAGTATGGTGTCTTCATTAGCAGCAGCTCCGCGCCTGGAGCAGCAGCTCCGGCCCTGCCCCGCCTGCTGACACTGACATTACCGGCTGGTCACATTCCAGCGAGCTCCTGGTCGAGGACAACCTTAAAGCAGAGGCCGTTTCCCTGCCTGCTCAGTGCACTCGCATTCAGCCTTTATTTCTCTGCTGTTTGTGCATCTCAAACCTCTTCTTTGTCTTAGCTAGTCTAGTCACAAAGTATTCATGTAAATGGGCTAGACTTGAATTACTAAACATGTGTTTGGCAACTGAATGTTGTTCCTGCACAGAGGACTTTTTTGAGGGCAAAACACTCATATTGCTCTATTATTCAACCTACACTACAAAGACAAGCAAAAGGGTGAGGCAGTGACCACATGGAGAGTAACCTGGCAAGATGGGCAGGTGAAAAAGGAGGTGGAAAATCTCTTCCAGCTGATGAAATTTGGGAGAGGCTTAAGGCTGGTCTGAGATGCTTTAAACCCAGGTTGGTGTAAGTGCAATGTTAGTGGAAGCTGAGGGGTGGTCAGTAGGTTGCAGCCTCCATCCTCAGGTAGGAGACAAGCCCAGAGGTGCACCAAGCCCCGGGCCTGCGTATAACTGCTGTCAAGTGGAGTCTGGGATAAGAACAAGCCAAGCTGGAAATTAGCAAAAATAATTACAGCTTCTTCCAACCTGTATGAGAGGGTGTCCTACATCGTAGCCCCTGCTAGAGCCGCCTGGCCCAGCCGCCTGAGCTGACCCTGTGTGAACCGCCCCGGCCCGTCTGCGTTCCCAAAACACCGGGCAACAGCCCGTGCTGCCGGTGCCAGCAGCACATGCCAGGCGAGTTTGTTCCAGAAATAGAAGCACAATAGAGCTTTCCATATCCCAGCTTGCTGCGCGCAGCCCCTAGGCTTTCTGCTGCCTGCAGAGAGGCCCAGAGGCAGCGGAGGCGCTGTGTGCCGGGCAGAGCTGAGCTCTGCGCCTCCCATCCGCCCTCGTGGAGCCAGAGGTTTGGATTTGAGACTGCCCACTGTTTGGAGCAGTCATATCCTAAATGGGATACTAGCCTGGGCCTTTTCTGTAGCTGTTTTGCTCATCATCTGCTCGATCTTCCTTGTGTATAATCAAACTACCATAGCTTAGTCAAGGGCTGTAGCAGATCTGTGTATCTGCTGTCTATCTGACAGATGCAGACAGAAAGACAGATCTTTTTGTCTATCAGTGTACTTTCTTCCAATTAGTAATACATTTTGTAGTATTTAAATTGTAACTTTATACAGCATCCCAAATCGGAGCGTTTGGTACAACGTACAGACTGTCTCCGGAACGAGAAGGGCCCTTGCAGGGCGGTATTTCTTCTGAAGACTTTTTAAGGTCTTTAAGGTATTTTTAAGGTTTTTAAGGTATTTCTTTTGCAGACTTCTGCTGCTCTGATGATAGTCAGCAAAATAATTCCTGCTTCTGTGTCTTCCCTTCTTCCACATCTCCACTGTAAAATAAACCAAGCCTTTTTCTGCAGGACGGCCAGGAAATTCTTTGAAAGGAAGGCTGAAGTATTTTTTTTTCCAAAAGACGTTTCCTGAAAGCTGCATAAAAATATAATGTGTACAGAATTTGAGACCATAAGATTCAGTCTTTCTCCCATAACACGTATTGAATTGTACAATTTGAAAAGCAGCCCACACTCCTGGAACATTGCACTTTCTGTGGCTGGACGTGAACAGCCTTTGAGAGTGTGGAGATGTTGCAGACCACTCGAGCTCGGCTGTCCTCTGGCTTTGGAAGCTGGAGACTAATCCAGTGCTCCTGACGTAATACTTGCATGTTCTGAGTAGCAGGAAAAACACAAAAATTAACTGGAAAATACTTGTATGATAACAACTATCATCGTGTAACAGACCCAAAAGAGCTGCTTTAAACTGCAGCAGCTACATTGGTGTTTGGCTTGCGGGTTTGAGCAGGCAAGCAAACCTCCTTGCTTGCGGATTGTTTGGGCCATTTACTGATGCGTTTATTAGTGCAGGCTATTTAGCTCTGACAGGTATTCTTTAATAATCTCTTTCTAACCATCCCTTGCTCTTGCACATCTCCCTTTATGATCTTCTGTGTTTTGTTCCTCTTTATCTTTTAGCCATTACATTTTAAAATGTCATTTTAGCCATTTACATTAAAAATTATAATAGCTATAGTTATCATCCATATAAATGATCTTTGACCTTCCTTGTTAAGAAGAAGGGTTTGTGCTTCAGAAAGATCTGTTTGTATCTGTTTGGAAAAGTTTTGTCTTATTGTCTTATTTTGTCTTACTCTTGTTTTGACTTATGTTATCATTTTGCCTTGTAACTACTATTATTTATTTTGTCTTTTAAGAATCCGTGTTTTCCACCACATTTTCAATTTTGGTGCTTTATCACCCATATTTTTTACTGTGACTTCAACATTCCTAGTATTGTGTGTTTTTGGTTAGTCACTCAGGTAGTAGGGTTTTTTTGAGTTTAGCTCCTTATATATATATATATTTATA